>JAJOOO010015935.1:0-49361 GCA_029582685.1 Solanum piurae | reverse complement strand
AAAGTAGTTATACATTTTAGCGGGAAAAACAGTTAAGAACAGTACACAGTCAGGAATTTAGTTAGCTTCAGGAAATCAGTTAGCAACAGATTTAACTCAATCTCTTTCAATGTATGCAACTATAAATACTTGTACAAGTCATTGTAAAGATATGAATAGATACATGTTGTTTGTCTACATTCAATCTTCTTCAATCATTTCTTCTCTTCCATAATCTGTGGTTATTTTCTCGAAACCTCTCCGATAGGATCCTGAAATAGCCTTTGAATCCTCGAGTTGTAATTAACTCCTGCAATTCAGCTATCACTAGGCTAGTTTTTTTCCCCAAAAAAATGAAATGCAACAAATATGAAATCATCTTTCCAATCCCTAATACAAAAACCATCAGCACTAAGGCTTAGGTTTCCTTTAGAATCTCCATTTGTGTTACACTTGTAGAAACCTGCATTAGGGGCCTCCAATAGATTACCCTTGAAACAATACATGGTTTATACTTCTCTAGGAATCTAACCAGACATTGCCACTTTTCTGGGATATTTCTAAGCCAAAGGTATCTTGTAGTAGCTATTCTATGAATATTTCTATCTATTTCAGCCACCATATTATCAAATGTCATCTTCTCCCCATGTACTTGGAGACACAATCTACATTCCACCACTTATAAATTGTGTCTTGAAGTTGTATAAATGACCCCTCCACTCTAACAACACTAGCAAACATTCCCCACAATTTCTTGGCAGCCAGACATACTACAAAGAGGTGTTGATAGCTCTCATTAACCATAAGGTTAAAACAACAACAATGCACCTCCTCTTCAATGTTGACTAGGAATTCTCCTCTTGATTAACCTCCAGAGAAAGAAAGAGATCTTGAAAGGAACTCCTTTCTCCCAGACCTTCAGAAAATTTTCTTGTTCACCCCATGTATGAATTGATGGAAAACTTGCCAGTAGCTTCTAACATTCAATATGGATGGTACTTTTCTTTGGATTTTTGTACAATGTTAACCTTGCTATTAATGTTTTCAACCACAACTTCAGGGAATAAGTGTTGTAGTAACTCTTATCCCAGCTTCTTCCTTCCAATAAGTGTATTAATATTCTCCTGCATGACTTCATTTGTATAAGAAATAGGTAGATAATAATGTAGAGCTCCAAGTTGAGCCCAGTTATCAAACATGATGCTAGAATTTCCACAATTAGGCTGCCACCAAATCTCTTGTTCAATAGCATCCCTAGCCATTAACATATGTTTCCAAGTTTGTGAACTCCCTTTCCATTCCACTACTTGAGGTCTATCTCTTTCGCAATATTTATTCCACATAAAATTTTGAGTTGTAAAGTTCCACCACAATTTGACAAAAAGTGCTTTAGAGACATCAAACAAAGACCTAAAACCTAGTATGTCTTCTTTTTTAGGTAAGAAGATATCTGGTCAAGCAACCAGTGTTTGTTTCTTCCAACCTCCTTAAAGTTCTACAGAAATCTAGCAAATACTTTGTGAAGGTCATGTATCATACATTTAGGAGGTATGATGGATTATAATTGATATATTGGAATATTTTGTAAAACATTGTTAATTAACACAACTTTACCTCCCAAAGACAGTAGCTTACCCTTCCATTCTTGTACTTTATTTTGTACGTTCTTCATAAGATCAGAAAAATGAGTTTTCCTTTTCCTGGCATGCCTAATTGGGCATCCAAAATACATAAGAGGGAAGGAGCCTCTAATGAAGCAAGAACACTCCTCTATGATTGAGATGTCCCCATGTGTAGCCTTGTTATGAAATTAGAAAAACACTCTTTCTCTGTTAATTTTTTGACAAGATTGGTTTTCATAGTCTTGTAAAGTTTTCATAATCACCTTTAAAGATAAACTATCAGCACTAGCAAAAATGATTGTGTCATCAACATAGACTAAGTGATTGATCTTCTCACTACACTTAGACAGACCAAACCCTTTGAAACCACGAACTGAGTGTAGGTTATTCAGAGCTCTAGAAAGAACCTTAGAAGTTAAGATGAACAAAAAGGGAGATAATGAGTCTCCTTGCTTGACTCTCCTAGTAGAGTGAAAAATCCATAGGCTTGTCCATTTATCAACACTAAATACCAATTGGTGGCCACCAATCTCCATATTTTGTTAGTCAGAAGTTTGTCAAAACCCATCTTACCCAAAACTTTCATCAGGTGGCTCCAATACACCCTATCATAAGCTTTAGCCACATCAAGTTTAAACAATGCATTTGGTGTTTTACTCCTCTTTCTGATATCCACTATGATTTCTTGGACAAGAAGGATATTCTCAGTAATACTTCTACCCCTAATAAAGCCAAACTGATTAGAAGAAATAAGCTTAGGAAGCAGTCTTTCTAATCTATCATGAATAATTCTAGAGACGACCTTATTTAAGAAATTACTAAGACTAATTGATCTTAAATCAGAAAAAGAGATCACTATAGCAAAGAAAAACTGTAGGATGGGTTTTCTTTTGGAGTTAATATTCTTGTTCTTTTTTATTGGTCAATATAAAAAGGAAATAAACCGAAGAGGAGAAGTTTGGGAGAGAATTTTTTGTTTTTGATTTGGCATAGCTGATAATAAACAGATAACTTATAGCTATTCCTTATGTCACAATGGCACACCCAATTATTTTGTTTTTCCTCTGTTAAGATTTATTAGAAATTAGGATTTGGGTCTTGTAACTTCAAGATTTAAAATTCCAACTAAATAAACTTGAAAAGAAATGTACGTACTAATAAAATTAGGAATTAGGTTTTGGAAAAACTAATATGTATCTTCGAAAACTTAAGGTTTAGATCTTGTAATCTTAATACCTAAAATACCAACAAAATGAACTAGAAAAAATGTGCTTACTAATAAAATTAGGATTTATGTTTTGAAAAGATGAAGCTTCTAAAAAAATTAGAGTTTAGGTCTAGTAAATCTAAAATCTAAAAGACCAACAAAATGAATTTGAAAAAATATGTGTACTAATAAAATTAGGGTTTAGGTCTCGTAAAGATGCAACTTCTAAAAAAAATAGAGTTTTTGTCTAGTAAATTCAAAATCTATGATACCAACAAATTAGACTAAAAAAATGTACATACGTGAAATTAAGCTTTGGGTTTTAAAAAAAAATGTATCTTCTACAAAAATATGGTTTGGGTTGTAACTTCAAAAATTAAAATATATACCAATAAAATAAACTTTAAAAAATGTATGTACTAATAAATTTAGAATTTAGGTCTTGAAAAAATATAACTTATTTTTAAAAAGGCGTACTAACCTAGAAGACTCTTATATATACTTGACTTGAATTATCACCTAGACCCTTCAACTCATTATTTTGTCAACTGAAAACTTAAACCCAATAAAACTCAAATTTTAAAGCTTTTTTCACATCCAATAAATGTGTAGTACAAACGACAACACATAAAATTTCACGTTAATTTTTTAAAGCCACATAAAGATATTAAATATTAAGAAAATAATGTTCATTGCCTTCTATGTTGTAGAGAAAAGGCTTGAGAATTTTTTATGTTTTTTTTTTCTTTTATTTGGTTTTTGGGTTTTCTCAATTTGGTGTTAATAATGTGCTAAAGTAATAAGAAAATTATGTAATTACACGACTTAAGATAACATAATTTCTAAAAATTCCTACCATTTGAATTAGTTAGAAAGAATCTTCTTTTTCATTTTCTCTCTTAACATCCGAATACATCACTCCACCTCTATCTGATACATTACAATTTTGTTTGTGTACATTGTATCTTGGACAAATGTTATTGTTGATACATAATCCCAATTATTTCAAACTGAAATCAGTATAAATCTGGTTTATAGTAATGTATCTGATACATAACTTATATATCTGATACATGTATCGTTTGCTATGTATCCACAGGTTCGGAAAAAACCAAAACTATTATAATTTAAAAAACTTTCAAAGTAAAATGTAATTAGCGCCCAAATTGTTAGGGTTTTTGTACGTTATATCAAAGTAATTGATTGTATTGAAAGTTGAGGTTCTTGTATGAACTGAATTTAATAAAGAAGAGATTTGAAATTGTTGTTTTTTGTATCATTTTTTTTTATCAAATAATTGCTATCAAGAGAAGGTTTTGATAGTTTTTCTCAAAATCCCAAAAATTTGGGCGCTAATTACATCCTATCTTAAAAGTTTTACAAATTACAATAATTTCGAACTTTTCAGAATTTGCGGATACATTGCCCCTCGGCTGATACATAACAAACACTACATAAGTTACGTATTAGATATATAAGTTATGTATCAGATACCTAACTAAATTCATACTGATTTAGGTTTGAAATAATTGGGGTTATGTATCAACAATAACATATATTACACACAATAAAGATGTAATGTACCTGATAGAAGTGAAGTGATGTATTCGGATGTTAAGAGAGAGAAGGAAAAATAGGATTTTTGTAATTAATTCAAATGGTAGGAATTTTTAGAAATTATATTGTCCTAAGTCGTGTAATCACTAAAAAGATTTGTCTAATAATACGTCAATTTTTCATTCCAACTTCAAGCTGAGTTTTTAAATTTGAAAAACTTGTTGAACCACATTTTTAAGTAAATAATTTCTTTTTCCTCACAAAGCTTCAACAAATCTAAAGTAAAATGCACGTTTCAAACACAATTTTAATTTTCTAATACACTATTCAATTTAACTCAAATACTACTCTCATTTTTCACATATCATCAAATTCATGTGCTAACGCCTACGGAAAGAGGTTAGGGTGAAAGAAAAAAATGAAGCTCATAAACACTTGAAATCAACAATACCAACAAAATGAATTTGAAAAAATATGTGCACTAATAAAATTAGGGTTTAGGTCTCGTAAAGATGCAACTTCTAAAAAAATTAGAGTTTTTGTCTAGTAAATTCAAAATCTATGATACCAACAAAATAGACTTAAAAAATTGTACATACGTGAAACTAAGCTAAGAAAATGTATCGTTTACAAAAATATATACCAACAAAATAAACTTGAAAAAATGTATGTACTAATAAATCTAGGATTTAGGTCTTGAAAAAGTATAACTTCTTAAAAAGACGTAATGACCTAGTAGACTCTTATACTTGACTTGAATTGTCTCCTAGACCCTTTAACTCGTTATTTTATCAATTGAATACTTAAACCCAATAAAACTCAAATTTCAAAGCTCTTTTCGCATCCAATAAATGTGTGTAGTACAAACGACAACACAAAATTTCACGTTATTTTTTTAAAGCCACATAAAGATACTAAATATTAAGAAAATAATGTTCATAGCCTTCTATGTTGTAGAGAAAACGGCTTGAGAATTTTTTATGTGTTTTTTTTCTTTTATTTGGTTTTAGGGTATTCTCAATTTGGGTTTATAATGTGTTAAAGTAATGAGAAAATTATGTAATTACACGATTAAAGATAGCATAATCTCTGAAAATTTCTACCATTTGAATTAATTACAAATTTTTTTTTCTTTTCTTTTCTCTCTTAACATCCGGATGCATCACTCCACCTCTATCTGATACATTACAACTTTGTTTGTGTACAATGTATTTGGTACAAATGTTATTGTTGATACATAATCTCAATTATTTCAAACTGAAATCGGTATGAATTCGGTTTATAATAATATATATGATAAATAACTTATATATCTGATACAAAATTTATGTATCGTTTGCTATGTATCGGGCAAACAAGCAATGTATCCGTGAGTTGGGGAAAATCCAAAATTATTGTAATTTAAAAAACTTTCAAAATAGAATGTAATTAGCTCCCAAATTGTTGGAGTTTCTGTACTTTATATTAAAATAATTGATTGTATAGAAAGTTGAGGTTTTTGTATGAACTGGATTTAATAAAAACGAGATTTGAAAATGTTGTTTTATTGCTATCAAGAGAAGGTTTTGATAGTTTTTCTCAAAACCCCAATAGTTTGGGTGTTAATTATATCCTATCCCGAAAGTTTTCCAAATTACAATAATTTTGAGCTTTTCAGAATTTGCGGATACATTGCCCCTTCTATTGATACATAGCAAACGATACATAAGTTACGTATAAGATATATAAGTTATGTATCATATTTATAAGTATAAACTAGATTTATACTGATTTAAGTTTGAAATAATTGAGGTTATGTATCAACAATAACATTTTTGCTAGATACATTATACATGAATAAAGTTATAATATATCTGATAAAGGTGGAATGATGTATCGGGATGTTAAGAGAGAGAAGAAAAAATAGAATTTTTGTAATTAATTCATATGGTAAGAATTTTTAGAAATTATATTTTCTTAAGTCGTGTAATTACGTAACTTTCCCAATATACACATACACAAGGGTCACTTGATACTCTACATCTAACTTTTTTTCGTTTCATCCCCTTTTTGTTAGCTCCCATTTTCATCGACTATCAGGATTTTTTATGCCAAAAATTTGTAAGCAAAACCTTTTTTTTTAGCAGAACCATGAAGGGTGGTTTGATACCTGGTTAGAGTTATACAAGTATTAATAATATATGAATTAATTATGAGTGGTTCTCTATATTATTACTTAAGCATGTATGTGTTATGTAGATATTTACTATTCATGTATTAGTTACTTCACATTCTATCATGTATAAAATAATATATAGATTTCCTCATACTTTATATCTACATGATTGGGTATTCGGATTTTTAATTGTCAATCAAACGTCGTATTAATTTTAGTATAATTTACATAAATCTCATAGTATTAAGAGCTAATTACATTATTTCCCTACTCTTTTTCAAATGACAAAAGTTCCTTAAAATTTATGAATTTCGGATACATCATCACTGAACTTTCAGATACATCAGCGGACAATGGGATACATAGGAGAGGGATGTTCCTAGAGGGGAGGAATGTATCAGAGAGGATACATAAGAGAGAAATATATCCGAGAGGGGAGGGATGAGTTCGAGAGGGGGATCATGATGTATCAGCGAGAGGGGAGTGATGTATTCGAGAGAGAATTTTTGATTTTTTTTTAAATGGTAGCGAATTTTAGAGATTATGGTAAAATAAGATGTGTATTTAGGTAATTTTTCCTTAATTTTATACATGAATAACTTCTTTTTTTATCTACCTATCAAACGTCGTTTAAGTTATATAGAAATTAATACATGAATAACTTATTTCTTATCCCGCTATCAAACGATCTCTTGAGTTATTGGTAATTGATCTACAAAATAACGTTCGTCTAGCAATTAAAACAATAGTACAGAAAAGGTTCAAAAATGTCCTTAATGTATTAGAAATAAGGGTGTGCAAAAATCGAACTGATAAAAGTGTTATTGGGTTAACGGTTTTTTAATGATTTTATAAAAAAAAATTGGGTTATCTGTTCGGTATTGGTTTTTAATATTGGGTTAACCGATAACCCATTAAGACTAATAATTTACCACTTTTATTTGTACATAAATATTATATATTGATCTCAATACCTTAATAGTTAATCTTTGTCCTTTAGCCTTCAATTCACACTTCACAGTGACTTTGAGTTCACAATTTCACATTATAAAAAACATTCAAGTCTAAAATAAGAACCCTATTCCTCATAATTTCTCTTTGTGTTACGCTTGTATAGTTTTTTTCATGTTTGTTATTATTGTTTCTATTTTATGAGCATTTGTAAAGTTACATTATTGTGTTTTCGCATCAAATTTATTAGAAAAGTCATATATTTGTTTAAAAGTATTTTCTTATTGGTTAAACCGAAAATCGAACCGTTAAGGACCAAAACCGATAAACCAAAAATCGATAAAAATATCTTATTGATTTGGTTATTGGTTTAACATATTTAAAAACCGATAAATTGAACCGATAATACATAAAACCGAACCGAACCAACCGATGCACACCCCTAATAAGAAATGGTTCAGAAATATCTTCATTACACCTATTAGGTCAAAAGTAATGTATTGAAATGATTAAAAAATTCCCCTTTCCACCTTTGAATAAAAAATGCCCCTAACCTATTAGAAATAGTTCAAATTTGTCATCCTTCTCCTAAAAATATGTTTATCAACGAATACATACTATTTGAAATGCCCGCATTTCCTACGATCTTGATATATTTTATTAATAAATATAATATTTTTAAAAATTCTTTTTAGCTCTCAAACTTAAATAAATTAAAACTCAATTTTTAATTCATTTTACTTTATTGGCATTTTACTTATATATATTTTTTCCATTACCTAACAATTTTAGTCTTTTAAAATTACTGAGATTTTTTTTTATCAATTATGTTAAGTGATACTATATTTACACTCATAAAATTATCTTAGTATGGGCATACATAACGAAATTTCTCTTTCTTCACGACTAAGATAATGTTTATACAACATACATTCGGGGTAATTCACACTCTAGCATATATTTTATTTAAAACAAATACTTATATTAGGTAAGACAAACGTTTAGACAAACAAGCAAGAATTTTTCAGAAAAAAAATACAAATCAAAAGAAAACTAAATAATTGTCAAATTACAGTAAAACAAAATTATTGACATATATAATTAGAATTAAGAAATATTTTTGAGTCATTTCTAACATGTTAAGGGAATTTTTTTATCTAATAAGTAGAAGGAAGGACAAATTTGAAAATTTTCTAATAGATTAAGGGCATTTTGAAACGTTTCTAAACGTTAAAGCCATTTTTTACCCAATAACCGGAAGAAAAGACAAATTTGACCCAATATCGGAAGGAAGACTTTGTTAAACCATTTCTTATATGTTAATGATATTTTTGAACCTTTTCCGCTAAAACAAATATCTAGCAATCAATTGTCCATTGCATCCCAATTTCTTTTCCAGGGAAGTATTATTGACACCTACTTTTAAGCCTTTCATCCCATAAACAAAATTTCTATAAAATAAAATATATAAACCCTCTATCTTGATAAAATCATTTTAAATCTATAATATTTATATTTTATAAAAATAAAAAAAAAGATCTTGTATCTGACAACTGTGAAGTACAATGTTATAATTGGTTCTTCAAAAAAATGCAGTTGGCTTCATCTGAAAGTTGGGCAAAATTTTAGGACTTATACCTAACTCTTATAGATATAACTTCAATAATCTTCTAAGCATTCATAGTCATTTTCAAACATTCAAAGCCACAACAGATTATGTTATAATGTACAATGTAACTGGTTATATATCACTCCATAAATGCAAACAAATCATGCTTAAAAGGTTTAGGTACATTTTTTATCACTTAATTACTTTCCAATTTAGGGTTTTTGCCATATTAAATTCAAGTATATCCTTTAAAGGTTAAATATGCACAAGTATCAAGTTATTTGGGTTGAGAATTATAAATTCATATGTGAGAATATTAGCAGCTAATCAATATTTGAAGCAATCTCTCACAAATACTGTGGATAGAAATTTAAAATATTACAATAAATAGTACTATATTTGTTGTAATCCAACCAGTACTATTTCGGGTGGCTAAAGTATATGCAGATTTTATTAATGTCTTGATAGATAGAGAAGCTGTTTCCAATAGACTTCCGACCCAAGTAAAAACATTGCAAAGCAATAAATATGAAGAAGACACGCATAACAAAGCTTTGAATAGTAGACGATGTCCCAAAATACTTGAAACCTTTTTGTTTCGAATAACCTAGGTATCAAACCTCACTTCCATGTCTGCCTCATACATGAATTGCATCATTGCACCTGCACTCTAGATCTTATGTAATGGTCTTGCTCAACCTGAACCCTTTAAACTTTATAATTTGTCTCTCCAAACCTCCAACTTAGTGTTAACTTCGTCTCACATCTTATCAATTAGAAATATGCCATGATCGGAAAATAACATAAACCTTGCATGATACCTCGTGTTGGATTTGCCACGTCAAATATTTATCCATCAAAATATTACTCCCTCAATTTTAGTTTGTTTGTATTGACACGTAATTTTAGAAGGTATATTTTTTTTTATATTGTGGTTTTTAAACTAAATATATGTTAAATGTACCAAATTATTATTTTTTATATCTTTTGATTATAATGATGATTAAAATAAAAAGTTACCAAATTTGAATATATATTTTTTTGAAACAAAAAGAAAATGAGAGAAACCAATTGAAACACAAATGACATTACATTTTGAGCTTATTTTCCCTCGAATAGAAATGTTTAAAAAGTGGAAATCATTGGTGTTTATTCCTATCTTATAATTTTAGTTTGGAATAAAAATTGAAAATTCAATTGATGATGACCTTATAAATGAAGTTGTTGTAGTGTTAATTATGGAGTCAAATTGATTGTGGAACTCATTGCAGCGCCTCTGGTGAGCGGTCACTGCTTTTACACCCTCTCCTTTTTATTACTCCCTCCGTTTATAATCATTTAACTTTGAAATACTCTCACTCACCCTCTAACTATTCTGGTCAATTATTGACTTGACACATTTAAAATATAAAATAAAATAGAATGATAATTTTACTATATTATTCTTTGAGTATATTCTCTTTATTCCTAATTACTTGTCTTTTTGACAAATCAAGAAATCACAATGTTTTTATACCCATTATATCTTCAATTAATTAATTTTGAAAAGGTAGAACTTATTGAAAAGTCTTCAATTTTTACTTCATCCACTTCATAATTAAAAGGGATAAAATGATATACTCATTATGTCAATCATTATTTTCTTAATAAGTGTATCATTTTAAAAGTGGACAAGTAATTAGGAACAAAAGGAGTAATACATGCAAAGTCTCAAAAAATGTAATACAATAAATGATTATAATAATGATAAGGGTACGTTAGGAACTAAATGTATAATTATCCATTGATTTCATAAAGTGAACAAGTATTGTTGAACATCACAAAATTGTATGGTGGACAAGTATTGTTGAACGGAGATAAATCTATCATTTATTTTAGATTATAAATTTTAAAAGTCTGTTTAAGTCAAACTAGCTCATATAAAAATAAAACGGAGGGAATAATATTATATAATATTACCCTATTATTATTAGTTGGTAAGTATATATAAATGTTTTCGAAAAAATATTAATTGTGGGGTGTGGAGTTGGGGTTGGTTATTCTACTGGTCCATCTTATTTTATGGGGGTGAGAGGTAGTGTTGTTTATTCTTCCTCTGGTCCGTTTATTTTCAATTCAAAGTCCATTTTTTCAATTTCATTTCTCTGTTCGGACATTAATCCATCCACTTTATTGTTTTTCCTACAAACTATTTCATATTTTTTTAAAACTTTCTCTCTCCTCTTTTTCTCTCTCCATTTCTCCAACAGAAACCGGCGTTGGGATCTCCGCCATCGCTCGCCGGAAAACTTCACAATTTCCGATCGGGGATTATGAATGTTTAGCTGTGGATAAACGGAGAAAATAAAAACAATTTAGCAAGAGGAGAGAGAGAAATTACAGGTGGTTTAACGTGCAATGTAGGAAAAACACATACACAACAGGAGAGAGAGAGAAACAGCGAGACAGATAGAGAGAGAAAGAAAGGCATCGAAGCTTTGGAGGTTTCTGCACGGCACGGATATCTAGATCTCTTCTTCAATTTCCCTTCCTTACCTTGCCTTGTGCCGTAATTTATTCCTAAACTATTTTTTCATCTCTCTGTTCTCTCTTCCTAATCTTTATAGCTACCCCTCATACCTTCCAATTTTTCTATATATTCAAAAAAAAAATATCTCTCTCATCATTCTCTTGTCTACAGGTGCGTGTTTTTTTTTTTCCTTCTACTTTTAGCTCAATTATGGCATATCCCCTTTTGATCTACTCAAAATTGGCTTCGTTTAACTGTTCGATCGGTCTTCAACTTTTCTCTTTGCTAAACCTTAACTATCCTTCTTCTTGATCTGCTTAGCTTGATTAATTCATTACAAACCTATGAAATTCTAATTCTGTCTTGACTTGTTAAATGCATCTAGCTGAAAATTCATTTTAACATGTATGATATGATCCAACCTCTGAATTCGGCTGAAGCTACTTCCTGTTCCATATATACGTTTCTTTTAACTGTTCACTTGTATAACAACATAATTGAAGTATGTGTTTCAACTGTGACAAGTTGCTTACTTTGATGTTTCTATTTTATGCCCAATCAGTATAAAAAATTGGTTCGTTATGACTTCTCATTGCAGAAATACTTTGAAACAGGATCTTCTTCAAGCTTCATGCAAGGTTGATGTATTTCGTGGTCTGATTGAAAGAAGGGATTCTTTCTTCGATTAGATAATTCCTTCTGTATCCAACTTGCATCACGCCATCTCAAATGAGAGAGCTACAGGGTTTATCGCCGTCATCTTACTTCTCCGAGGAATTATGTTTTCGTGATGAGGTATAAATTGTTCATACATCACTCTTTGTAATCTGTTAATATACTTGTAATGTTACAACAGTCTTGAATAATGCCTCAAATGGATAAAGTAGGGTGGGAATACTATTTTGCTTGTTTTTTTCCTCGGTGACTGATACCTTCCTCGTCTGAACTTGACAGAGGCAAGTTGGATTTTGGAAGGCAAATAGCCTGCAGAACTACCATGGTGAGTAGTAATTTAAATAAAACATTGTGTGTTCCTATTTATTTCAGGAGTTTGCTAGTGCTAGCCGTTGTTTCAAATATGCATCTGCCTGCCTTATGCACAATGCGACTATCAGACTAGTTAAGTGCCGTGATTTGAAAGTGGTAGTGGATACTGATTGTTTCAGCTTTAGTTTAAGAATCTCCATTGTCCCTTCTTCTCCCCTACTCGAAATCCTTATTGTTACAGTGCTGTAAGCTATAAATTTAGAATATGTGATCCCATCCTGCAAAAACTTTTCTTTCTAAAACGATTATAGAGAAGATAATTATGTTTAAATCATCTTCAAGTGACACAAGATTGGTACCTCCTTTGATTTTTGGAAACTTATTCGGTTGAAAGTTGGTGACAGAAATGGTAATTAGACTGTATGAATCTTGCGCAATGGTTGTTTGAATCTTGTCTAAATTAATGTGCTTTAACCTTTCCGATATCCAAAATATGTGCACCCTTTCTAAATACAATCAAATGCATGACCCCCCCTCTCTAGTGAGGATAAAAAAGAAAAGAAGAAAAAGAATGAAGGTCCTGCTAGCAAAACGTGCAATGACAAGAAAATCCTGTTATTTCTGACATGTTTTTTCATGGCTCCATCCATGTATATTCTTTATAAAAGATACCATAACAAGGGTGAGTGATATTCTTTTGATTTCCAAGTGAAAAGGGTTGTGATCCAGATGAAGGGTTTTGATAACCTCTCTTTCCACTTATCTGACGCCTTCTCATGCAGGTCTTAAAAGTGATGATGCTTTACAAAGAGCTGCTGTTCGTTCATCACCCTTTGAGAATCATATTTCGTTGGGCTCCCCGACGGCGAAGCATTTTGAACATCATGATTCTCATCTAAAACAAGACAAAAAAGTTAACAGTATCATAGAAAGACGAGCTGTTGGAATAGAAAGAGCATCCCACTCCTTACCTAGAGCTCTTGACTATAACGTGGGTGTAAGATCTATTGTCAGCACTGACTTGGCATCTTATCCAGCAGAAGACGACAAAATTAGCGTATTGGGCGGTCAATATGAGAATGGCCTCTTCTCGAGCTCATTATCAGAGTTATTCAGTAGAAAACGTATGTCTTGCTTTCTTTCTGTTTATTAGTCCTTTGGCCTATTACTTTGTTTTCCTAGTATTGTTGTTTTTTTGGCAAATTTTTGCCCCGTTGCGATTTCAGTGGCTGTCAAAAGTGGTACTTTCACTGCTTCTCTTGTGATTATGTTGTAGTTGGATAACTTATTAATTCAGTCCCTCTCTTATCAATTTTTTTCGTTTTATTTCTTCGGCTTTTCAGTCGGTGGAAGAGGCGTTGATGTTTGGATTTTGTATGCAGTGCGATTACCGACCAACTATTCCCCACATGGTCATTCTGTTGGAGCAGCTGACTCACACTATGAAGAAGAACGTTTTGAGTCCCTTAAAGAACTTGAGGCCCACGCTATTGGAAATCTTCTCCCTGATGATGATGACTTGCTTGCTGGGGTTACTGATGGGCTAGACTATGTTGGCCAACCCTCTGCTGGTGATGAAACTGAAGATCTTGATCTTTTCAGTAGTGTTGGAGGTATGGACCTAGGAGAAGATGGTTCCTCTACAGGACAACAAAATTCTGAATATGCTGGGAATTATACTCTGTCGTTAGGCGACTCTAATGCTGCAATTGGTGGCCAGAAACCTTTCGAGGAAAATCCATCTAGAACACTCTTTGTAAGAAATATAAATAGCAGTGTTGAAGATTCTGAACTACAAACTCTTTTTGAGGTGAGAGCGGTCAATCAGTGGGTCTACATTTTCCAGAAACTTCTCTCTACACTCTTCAAAGAGAATTAAAATGTAAACAGAAATTGTATGTTTTGATTGGTGATAATTATTGTGTTTGATTCTTATGAACAGAAATATGGAGATATTCGCATGCTATATACAACATGCAAGCATCGCGGTTTTGTTATGATATCTTATTATGATATTCGAGCATCACAGAATGCCATGAAAGCTCTTCAGAACAAACCACTGAGACGCAGGAAGCTAGACATACATTTCTCAATTCCCAAGGTATGTATGCTTCATCTTTCTTGGTCTTTCCTAGTGCCGGCAAAATGAGCCCATATTTTGGTAACCCGCCTATATTTTAATGGGTCGGATGAGTGACTTTTTACATGTGTAAAATATGGGTTGATACCCATATTCAACCCATAAAAATATGGGTAAAATATGGATTAGCCAAATGGGTTAAGCTTCTAACTTTTATTCACTCAAAATTCATGATATCACTAAAAATACGGTAACTTCTCTTCCTTTTTATATTCTTCTATAGAACTAATTATTTTCTCTATAATTGAAAAGGTGAAGTCTTTGGCCCTCCAAAAATATATATTTTAAATGTACATTTCTTTTGTTAATTATAATTATATTTTTTTATTTGTTTAATTTTATATTGGATAATAAATAATAGTGTAAAATAAGCAAATCATGTAATAGTATTGACATTGCTTAAAGTGCATTAAGCATGTTTTAGTCCTAAAATGCAAATATTCATTTACTTTGAAATTAAAAATATTTTCCCCTTGTTATTACATAAATTTATTTTATATTGAAAAGTTATAGGATTTCTTTTTGACTTTTCTGATACAATAAAACTAAATGAAGCATTTTCAACATTTTTCATCAAAAAAAAACTAAAATATTTTCTCCCTGTTGAATTCTTAAGTAGAGTACTATTTACTCATGAAAATATGGGTAAATATGGGTAAACTAGTATTTTACCCAACCCATTTGTCACCCAATTCATTTTTACCCATATCAAATATGGGCGGGTTGAATTATTACCCATTTTATGTTGATCCATTTTCAACCCGCCCAAATTTGACCCACCCCGTCCATTTGCCACCACTAGTCTTTCCCATGCCTGTTTTTGACATTACTGGCCCTACAATTGTTTTTGACATTTCTATATATCTCCCATATGCAAGCAGTATACCAAAAAAATCATCCATGGGCGGTATTTTCTGAGCTAGAGTTGTTTTTGCATCGCATGTTTCTCAGTCAACAATTCTCAGCCCTACTTTTCTGATCATTTTTGATAGGACAATCCATCAGAAAAAGATGCCAACCAAGGGACTCTCCTGGTTTTCAACCTTGATTCCTCTGTTTCAAATGATGAACTTCGTCAAATATTTGGTGTATATGGCGAGATTAAGGAGGTCAGCTAGTCTACTAGCTTTTTGCATGCAGTTGTTTTGTCAGGGATATTGCTGATTTTTTTTCTTCATTTTTGCCCCTTTCTTTTAAAAGATCCGCGAGACTCAGCATAGAAGCCATCACAAATTTATAGAGTTTTATGATATTAGAGCTGCAGAAGCTGCTCTTCGTGCTTTAAACAGGAGTGACGTTGCAGGGAAGCAGATAATGATTGAAGCAAGCCATCCTGGTGGTACTAGACGGTGCGAATTTTTAACATTTTGCTTTCCTTAACTCTTCTTGGAGATACCCCTCCTTCCCACTTCTCAGAAAAAGGAGAGAGAGAGACATCAGGACAGTGCTGTTGTAGAAAGCTGTTAGCTATATTATGTTTTATAGCTGAGTATGCCAATTATCCATGTTCTATAGGCTTCACAAATTTGAACTCATTGTTAATCTGGGAAATTGTTATTTTCTTTTAACTGATTCACTCTGTATTTGAGCCTTTGTTTGAATATAGCAGGTTGTCGCAGCAATTTCCTTCTGAGCTGGAGCAAGATGAACCTGGTCTTTATTTGCAGCAGAATAGTCCTAGCAGTTTAGCCACTGGATTTTCTGGTACTAGTACTCTTCATTCTTTGCATTATAATTCTTGCAGAAAAAGTATTATCGTTCACTTTACTTAAATCGTAAGTTCCAGGAGCACTTCCACATGGAGGACATGGTTCGAGTATGGAAAATGGATCTTTTCTGGGCAGACAATCAGCCAGTGGTTCTGCCATTAATTCCTATTTGGATAATGCATTTGACTGTGGATTATCATTCAGTGTTCCTAACAGCTTATTGAGGTTGGAATCTAAGGGGGGCAACCAAGCCAATGTTGGTGAAACTTGCCACCTGCAGAGCCAAATCAATTTTGACTTTCGGGGCAAATCAGGTCTCCATCCTCATTCTCTGCCAGAGTACCATGATGGTTTATCTAATGGAACTTCCTCCATTTCTCCGGGCGGCATTTCTGCAACTATGAATATCAGGCCACTAGAAGCAATAGAAAACCGAAAGTTCTCCAGAGTTGGCCCTAATGGGCAACCGGTTGAACTAAATGAAGGTAAGAAGTTCCATATCACCAGTCTTCGTTCTGTGCAAGGATAAATGTTATACTGACCGGAATAGTGAGGTTATAATCCTGAAAGAGAGGGAAGCGAGAAGAAGAATGAGACTGTTGAAATTTGCTTGTATCCTAGCCAATTCTCTGATATGTTTCTTTTTCATTTTAATGAGGGTCGACAGTTTCTAACGGAGCTGAGAGTGCAATTGTACCTGTAAGGGTACAGGTACAGGGGCCATATAAATAAAAACAAGTGTCTGCCAAATTTGCTTATTTACTGATCTTCTATGTTTGCTATTTCTGTTCATTTCAGTTTTTACTCCAAATGGAAATGCGAATTGTCCTTCTCCTGGGCACCAGTACATGTGGAGTAATTCACATCAATCGCAGCCTCAAAGCATGATGTGGCCAAACTCACCAACATATGTAGGTGGGGTCTGTGCTTCTCGCCCTCAACAACTGCATTCAGTTCCAAGGGCTCCGTCTCACATGCTCAATGCACTTGTACCAATAAACAACCATCATGTGGGTTCAGCACCTTCTGTTAATCCATCCCTCTCTCTCTGGGATAGAAGACATGCCTATGCAGGAGAATCTCCAGATGCATCTGGTTTTCACCCAGGTTCTCTGGGCAGTATGAGGATTTCTGGAAATTCACCACATACTTTGGAGTTCATTCCTCATAACGTTTTCTCGCGCACTGGTGGCAGCTGTATAGACTTGCCAATGTCTTCAAGTAATGTCGGATTGCATTCCCATCAGCAGAGAAGTTTAATGTTTCCTGGTAGAGGTCAAATAATTCCTATGATCAGTTCATTTGATTCTCCAAATGAAAGGATGCGGAGCCGTAGGAATGAAGGCAATTCGAGTCAGACTGACAACAAGAAGCAGTTTGAACTGGATATTGAACGGATTGCACGAGGGGACGATAAAAGGACAACCCTAATGATAAAGAATATTCCTAACAAGTACGTCACTGTTTTATTATTAATTGATATTTTATTTTATACCTGAAACCCTTCTATTTGCTGATGTGAAAACACTGTGCTAAAGATGTTGATGTGGAGGGAATTTACTCCAAAAAATGAAGAAGCTGTTTGTTGTCGAGAGATTACTAATCCATTAGTTTCTTTGTTATTTGAGATGATTTTTCTTGAGTTCTCTTGAAAACTACCCTGACTTGGTGGGTCATTTGGCGTATGTGTAGATAAAATTACCATAAGTCTGTACAAGTAGAGAGTACCAGCTGTCTACCACCTTGAACTGTTATCATGTAGTAGCATGGTGGGTGCTATTACATATCAGGCCTTCTCATGTTAAAGCTTTTCCTCTCCCCTTATCTTGCTGAATGACTTGAAATATTTCTGACATTTTCTTAAATGTGTCCCAGTTGTAACTTATTTAACAGATTTTCTAGTTACATTTTGTAGATCATTGATACTGACACCAATGCATCTAATGAACATACCGTATTTATATGTATTTTGGTTGCAAAATTTCAATGCTTGTATACCAGCATGGGATGAATAAAATAACATTAAGGCTTCATTTCAAGATGACTTTTCATCTTTTGAGTATAAAGATCATTTATCTGTTGTCACAGCGACAAACTTGTTCAGCTATTGGATATATATTTTTTGCATTCTTTGTCTTCAAAATTTGCAATGGTGTGCCATGTTTTAACTTCTCCTGGGGATTTTTAGATATACTTCAAAAATGCTTTTGGCTGCAATAGATGAGCGTCACAGAGGAACATATGATTTCATCTATCTACCCATTGATTTCAAGGTTAGTGTTTTTTCCATGGTGAAAGCTTTCTTGTGGTCTGGATCTTGTTTCTACTCTCTATTTAACTTTGCTTTCTTGTGGTCTGGATCTTGTTTCTACTCTCTATTTAACTTTGCTTTCTTGTGGTCTGGATCTTGTTTCTACTCTCTATTTAACTTTGGTTTGTTTTGTTGCAGAACAAATGCAATGTAGGTTACGCATTTATCAACATGACTGAGCCTTCTCTTATTGTTCCATTTTATAATGTACGTGGTTCTGGCACCCTAAACAAAATTAGTTCTATTAAATTTGATGGTAACTTCCTATCATTAAAGGTGAGAAAATATTTGTCAGGCATTCAATGGAAAGAAATGGGAAAAATTCAATAGTGAGAAGGTGGCATCACTTGCATATGCTCGCATTCAGGGAAAATCTGCACTCATTGCTCACTTCCAGAATTCTAGCCTGATGAATGAAGATAAGCGATGCCGACCAATCCTCTTCCACACTGATGGCCCTAATGCTGGTGATCAGGTATGAACACAGCTTGATATTTGGTCTCAATTTGGAAAAGTGTGATCTGTGTGGGAGGAAAATTAGTTCTCATTTTCGTGATTTTGCAGGTGCCGTTTCCCATGGGTGTAAACATGAGGCCAAGAAGCAGCAAAAATCGGGCTGGCACGAGTGAAGAAAGCTACCAAGAGAGCAAGGATTTCATAATTGAAGAGTCTGTGAATGAATCAAATTGAGGAAGCTGCTGCAATTTTGTTGGTACTAACCTACTAATAGGAGGATTTTGAGACTGGAAAGAAATATCCACCCAATTTTTATTAATGTACATTAGGGTGGTCACTGGAAAGGCAAAAAAAAAGAAGAAGAAAAGACTTGTATTTTTCTGAATTTTGGGACAGACTCCTGAAATAGTCATGAAAATTGAGGCATCTCAGTGGAGCTTCAAAATTTTGCAAGATTTGGGAGCTACTAATTCATGATAATCACACATATGAGTTTCCATGTATTCATAAAACATTTGCGGCACAATGGAGGGCTCTCTTGTATCTCTCTCTCTCCTGGCATTTTCCATATTTATTTTTTTGTCAACTGACAATATTATTAAGAAATTTTTTCTCATCTCTCCTCCCAATCCATTCCTTCCAAATTACAATGAATTATAATTGATTGGCCACTATTTCTTTCAAATAATTTAACGTTACTTTGGCGTTACTCTTCATTAGCTATTACAAATTCTTTATTACCATTGACTTCATTAGCTATTACAAATTCTTTATTATCATTGAATAGCGATAAAATTTCAAAAACGACTATAATTTGGACATAATTAGAGATTTAAAGTTATAGTGTGCGTACTTGTGATTCATAGCAACAATTTTATAGAGGAGATAGATGAATGAGATAAGAAGAGGGAGAGGGGAGATATTAGAGAGGGGATGAATACATGTTGATACAAGTTATATTCGACGGAATACAACGAATGCAATTGTGAGTGAGACTTGGGAGAGATAGAGAGAGGAGAGAGGAAAAATACAGGCTAATACAGGGTTGTGTCACACCCCGAGCCTACACCCTAGATATGGCCGACACTCAAAACCATTGTTGGTTCCAAATGGATTCTTGGTCTGGTCAGTTACTAATTATATACTATAACACTATCCGGAAGTTTTTAAAAGATGAACATGCAACTACTTAAGAAAATGAACTCAATAATTTTAGGGGAAATTTCATATATGGCAAACAAATTTAAGGAAATAATGCTCCATAACTATAGTTTATCTAATTACGTTCCATGGGTATAATTTAATTTGCTATGGGGACTTAAAATTGTATATCTTGTTTTTTATGATTTTAATTTATACAAATATCTTTTTTAATAAATAGATGCATGAGCACTTAATACGGTAACAAAAAATTGATAGAATCCCATGATTCAAGCTAAACCTTTTTTAATAGAATATTTTGCCAAAAATGAGTTCTAGTAAAATTCAAACACCATAACAAATTGTATTCCTTATACCACTGGAGATTCAAACAAACGAAGAAAAATTGGTTAATCAATATTCTTGATTATTCAATCAATCACAAATATTACTCAAATGTATTTTTACATCCTTAAAATTCAAAAATATACAAATTTACATTTTTGTACATATTCATATCCATATATAATATACATATATAGATATTTAAATTTGTATACTGTCAGAGTTATACATATTCAATACTTTCAAGATCATTCTAAATTCAAAAATATATAAATTTACACATTTATATACAATAGTTCATAAATTAATTACTTTATCAAATAAAAGCGCACATGTTTAACTGATACATATACAATTCATATATACATATGCAACATATACAATCGATAATAAATCAATTGACAGCCGTAGTAATATACAAATGGTGTCAAGTAAATTTTTGAACTAGCACACACCTTTAATTGATATATATACAATTCATATATACATATTGCAACATATACAATCGATAATAAATTCATTGACAACCGAAGTATTATACAAACGGTGTCATGTAAATTTTCGAACTAATGATTCAAATAGAATTCTTATTATACAAATCTAAATACGAAATAACTTGGACATGCAAAGGCATACCTCTCGTAATTCTCTTGGATGAAGTTCCATCATCCATTTTTTTTTTGAAAAGCTTGAAATCTGAAGATCAAAGTGAGATTTTTGAGAAAAAATCACCAAAAAAACAAGCATAAGCCGGTCATATAAAAGTGAAAACACGATTAGAAGGGAGATAGTGAAACTGAAAATTCAAATTGGATATGTGTGAGTGAATTAAGGAAAAAAATAGGGAATGGAAAGAGGAGAGAAAAAATTGAGTTTGTACAAAATTTTATACTAAGGCCAACAATTGTGATTTTGATTCGGTATACAAATAATGGATGGGTCCCATATTTAATGGCAAAATTTATCAAACTGTAGTCACAGAGAGTAATTAAAAGAAACTATACCTCCATTAAATAATAACATAGTAATGTTTGCCAACTCGCGTAATTTTCCCATAATTTTATAGTTAAAAATCTAAAATCGATATAATATGCATATGTTTATAAAGCAATGGCGAAAGCTATGAATCAACTAACTTGCATATGAAGCCTCTTATGTATTGAAAATAGGTTATTGGGACAAGGCCCCAAGCTACCATAATACTTTACTGACAACATATATTAACTACTAATTTGCTAGATAAATCGAAGCCTTCCAAAAGTAAGAAGATCTCATCAAAGCTGGATGAAAGTGAGATCCTAGTGATACGCCTATTATCGATCCTGAATTCATAAATTTGCATCATAGAATAATGCAATGCCGAGTGATGTCAATACATGAAATTTACTGTATGTAAAATAACTAAATGAAACTATTGGCTAAGGACTGAAGTAACTGAGCTAAAAGAGTAAATTTTAAGATATACTAAAATAAAGTCAAAGAAATAGTAAATCATGCATGCGTACTCAACAACAAACGTTTATAAATGAAAATATGCATCAATACAAATACTGAAAATAATATAATTTTAATTTTCTTGGGGAGATTCTCTAATCAATAATTATCACATGATCCTTAAAATGATACATCATCTTGCCCATGTTGCTAGAGTCATCCTATACCTTGAAAAAGTATAAGACAAACTTATTTTAACTTATGGATACAATCTCTGAGCCCTTACTAGGGGCTTTTTGAGGAATCGTCTGAATCAAGACACGGTCTTATCATATTTTGGTGACGCAGTTCTGGGGTTTGGATTATCTGAATCCTAACCCAAATAGGTTCTCAATACTACTCCCTAAACATGCACTTTTTCTCATAAACTTTAACACTTTAATAAAAAGTGTCATACTTTATGGAGAAAATTGAAAAATCTCTTTTTTTTGAGTCCTTGCTCAAAATAATTCATTAGAACTGAACTAAATTTGCTTTAAAACTGACTATGTTTCCCTGGAAATCTGATTATGCTTTCTCAAAGCTGAAATATGCTTTCTTTCAAGCTGAACATGCTTTCCTTAAACATTGACTATGCTTTCTCTAAATTTGACGATGCTTTCTTTTAAAATTGACTATGCTTTCTTTAAGGCTGACTATGCTTTTCTAAAAATATGAGTTTTCTTTATTTCTTAAATAATGCACTTGAAGCTAAATATACTTTCTGGAACTCTTTCATGAAATAATGCACTTGAAGCTAAATATACTTTCATGAAATAATGCACTTGAAGCTAAATATATTGTAACACCTTGAAAGTAGAGTAGTTGATTTGGAAGGAAAAAATACAGAAAATTTATTGGTGCAAGTTTGTACGAGGTCAAGTATGAGTTGTACTTAGTTCTACGGTCCATAGATGGCTTTCATGGATGATGGCATGAAAGTTGAGAAGATGTCAAGTCTCGGATGAGTTTTTACGGACCAACAAGATGGGTCGTAAGAGTTTCTACTGGTCGTGTATGGTGCTCGTAGGGTAAATTCTAGACGTTGTGAGGTTTTAGTACCTTAAATTTACTGTCAGCTTGTACGAGTTGTAAAAGGAACAACGGCTCGTAGAAAGCGATATGTAATTGATCTTTAGAAACCTGGACTCTTAGTCATTGAGTGTATGATTGGCCATGACGACCCATAAAAGGAACTACGGACCATACATGGCTGGTCGTGGTCGATGGCCCGGACTTAAGAGGATTTCTAGGGTTGAGTTCTACGAGGGAGATTTACGAGTCGTGTTATGGTTTATGGGTCGTGGTTGGTTGTTCGGGTTTGAGTTCAAAAAGTTGAGTTTCCAGTAATTGATCTATGGATGATCAGTACAGTCTGTAGAAAGATATACGGACCGCACATGGTGATGTAGAAGCCTTTCGGCAGATATTTCTCAGGATTAACTGAGTTTTCTCTTACTCCTTTTATATCTAAACTACATCGTTTCTAGACTATTCCTAAGTCCTATAACCATTTCTAAGATCAAAACCCTCACCATTCTCTCTCAAACTCCCAAAGCTCTCAAGTCTTCTTCTCCAAGGATTCTCTCAAGGTGATCTAGGGTTCCTCAAGCTTCAAGTCTCCTCTTTCAAATCCAACGCTAGGGTTCATCAAGGTATGTGAGAAATTCATCAATGGGTTCTTCTTCACCCATTGAGTGCCAAAGAAACCTCAATTTCTACTTAATGATTCTTACCTAAATTCTAGGATTTCATTATTACGTTGTGGGTTCAATTGATTTAAGACTTTTTTTCATCATGATTGATCTTATTATGCATGATTTGAAAAATCATGCTATACAAGTGCTTTATGATTATGAACTGAGCTTGATATTCATGTATTATGAATTGAAGAATTTATGAATCAAGGATGCATTTAGATAAATTATCAATCATGATTTTATGTAATAAGTTGCTTCCGATTGAAGTATTATCATTGTGAAAAGATGATCATGATTTAGATGCTTTAGATAAGTATCTTTATGAATATGCTATGAAATCATGATTTTGAAAGGAGTTATTCTATGATATGGAAAAAAAGATCTATCATATGGAGTTTATGAATGATTTGGTATTACTAGATTCTTACTAATTCAAAGACTATGAATACGATAGAGAAAATACATCATTACCCCATTAAAGTAAAACTTGTTTTTGAAAAAGACACTTAAACTTTGCGGGGGTTCTATTACCCGTGAACAATTTTTTAATTGGTGTTATAACATCTTTTTTGACAATCTTACATAGAGAGTGTATACACTCTCTTAAAGAGCATGAAAAACTTAAAATAATGATTATAATATTAGTTTTACGAGTATTTTATTATGAAATGTATTTTCTTATTTTTTGATAGTTTTAACTTTTTTGCTTTTTCTTTTTCATTTTATTTTCTTTCTTTATTTCTTTCTTCTTCAAAAATTAGTTGTCATCTTCGACGGAACTTCACCACTTTCGGTGCCAACATTTTTGTCACAACTCTACCCACATTCTTTTATTACTATTACTTTATTTCTCAATTCTAAAATCTTATCTAAATATTTTTTTTACATTTTGAATAATTTTGTAAACCCATTAGATTTCAAGATGATTATGAGATGTCATTTAGCTTTTTATCCAAATTTCAATCAATATTCTAACAATTTTAGAGAAATTCATTTATTCTTTTCAAATTATCATTTCAAATTTTAAAGTTATACAAAAAGACGATAAATCAATTGATGATATTCTTAAAATTTTGAATTTGCTTAAAGAATAACTAATTTTTGTTATAAACAACCCAACAAAATCAAGAAAATAGTTTGATTTTTTAAATAAAATTCAGTAAGAAGAAGAAAAGTTAGCCACGGAAAAGAAGAAGTAAGAGTAAAAAAAAATGAAGGAAATGGTTTGCTGAATGTAGAGGAGGTGGGGGTGGAGTGCCGTGGGCTGAAAGAGGGGGCTTAATTTACTTGAAGTTGAAATTATAAAAAGGATAAAAAGAATTCAAAAAGTAAGAGAGAAAAAAAAAGAAAAGGAAAAAAGTATATTTTTAATTAAATTATACGTGTTAAATATTGATTGGTGCGTGACTAACACTTACTTTTTAAAATTGGGACTGGTCCAAAAATGACGTATAATAATACCAGGTCAAAATTGTTCAAGGGTCTAATAGGACCCCCCCCCCCCCAAAGTTCAAGTGTCTTGTTAAAAATAGGTCTTACTTAAATGGGGTAAAGGATGTATTTTCTCAATATGATATGATTATGCGTGCTTCCGTTGGGAGTTTACTTAGCACCGAGTGACATTTGAAATGGAGGATCACCCGTTAGTAGAGGCAGAGTTCTTTAGTAGAAATCCCCTTGTCCCATAACTACATGTCCTCTTATGACTTTGTCTTAAATAACCTTAGCTAGTGGATCCACTTTAGCTCACTGTATGTAATTGTTTCCTTACATTGACAAGTTTGGACCCTCTCTTTTCAATATGGAAGGTTTACAATGGACTCTATATTTTAGCTCACATGGTTTATGTCGGTTGATGGTATCTCCCATCATAGTCTTATGATTTTATACAACAGATTATGATTTCTACTTATGATATGACTTTCAGAATATTGTATTGACCTTATACTATGTTTTATGAATTCAACTTATCAGATTATGTCATGTTTTACTTGATCATACATTATCATGATTTCAAACTTAGCATGTTTTATGTTATACTCATACATCTTTTTTCATATTCAGTACATTTTGAGTATTGATCGCATACATCTCTTGTGCCTATATTGTCTTATAATATAGGTTTTATCACTCCACATCCAACTTGTGGTTAGCACAAATTCTCTCAGCTTTTGCAGTTTTGGTGAGTCCTCATGGTTCGAGGGCATGTCCACATTATGAGATCTTTTATGTCTTTCAAACTATTTCTGTTTTTAGATTATTTTGTGAGCTGGGACTTGTTCTAGCTAGCTACACCTATGTAGTAGAGGCTTATTGTCAGACATAGTATTTTCCACTTATGAAGTCTTTGTACTCTAATTTGGTATCATTTGAGATTGTCATATTGAAACTTATATTCCATTTTTATATTTCTTTCAGTTATGTTATTTATCTTAGTGTCATGCTATGTCAAGTTGCTTGTTTAGAATCTTTTGAGATTCTATTCGCTATGTCATGTCTAGCGGGTAATCTTATATTGTGACATATACTTTCTTGAAACATATACTTTACTCATAGAGATAATACATATGAAATACTATGATAAGATTTTTACAGTAACTTCGGCTAAGAAGGAATAATGTGATAAAATAAACATGAACCATCAATCAAAGATCACCAATGAGATAAAGGATAATAATTTCAATAATAGGATCAACAAGCAACAATATGAAATAGAAAGAATTCAAAATCATAGACTCTAGGGTAAAAATCTTAGCTTTGATGTTACTAACTAAAATTGTAGGTGTAGGTTGTGAGGAAGAACTGATTTCATGATAATTATTCATCAATCAACCATCATCTCACTTGGGTTTTACTAAAACCCAACATATGCTCATCATGAATCAATCTATTTCTTTGATTCAGCTCAACTATTTTTAGCTTAAGCTATTAAGCGAATAATATCGAGTTAACATCAACTAGTTTTTCTCACTCAAACATTCTTTCACAAGCAACATAAGATATGTAGGATAAATTAGAATTTGTAATGTCTAATCATAATTGAAAACATGAAGAAATAGTTGAACCCAATTTCATTCAATATTTTATAAGCAATTAAACAATACCCAAATATAGATTAACCATTCATACATTGCATATTCTTAAGAATAGGAAAAGTATCTATTCATTACAGAAATTAAAGAATATATACTAAAATTCTCAGCCATAAAAGCTATTGAGATGAATTCTCAAAGGAATGAATCTTCCAAAACCTTTAAACACAAGAAGGTTCCCAAATCTTGAAGTACAAGCTTCTTCCCAAAGCCAAGAGTTTTGTGGAGAAGTAGCTAAGAATTTTAGAGAATGTAAAGTTATTTTTCTCTCACTTCCAAATTCTATTTATAATTTCGATAATAAATACACAAAAATTCCCTTCGAGACAATTTAGAAAACTCAACTAGACTTGTAGAATGATTCGGTTATACCCGACTTGTCAGTTTTTCTCGTCAAATCATCTTGTGCGATTAATTAATTTCTTTAGGTGACTGTGAATTTTGGTCATACTCTAGACCTTCGCAAAGTCAATTCGGTGATACACCAAATGTTCTTTTGTTTTACCACCTGAGGAGAGTTTAAGAGGTATGAGCTGTCATATTTGGCGAGTTGAGTGCCTATTAGCAATGCGTCAAATTGGATGAGTGATGTTCAGTATAAACTCGATACTTCTTTCTTCTTTTGATTTCTTCATTTTTTTAAACTCCAAGGTATTCTTAGACTCCCTTAGCCAAAATACAATCACATTATAATAAAAAAAGGTATAAATAGGCCTTGAGGATATTACTTTTGATGAGGAAAAAAATTAAAATGAGTCGCAAATTCCCAATTCACCAACACCCCAACTTAAACTTTTCCTGTCCTCAAGTAAAAAATCATCCGTATAAATTTAACAAACATGTCTACAAAGAGTACTTCTTGAGAGTTGGCATGCATATATTTTCGATAAGACTTTGCCCACGTGATCTTGAAGACCATTGGATTAACTTTAATGCTTATGCGCTCCAATTATGCATTATAAGCTTCAAACTTTGACTAATCATTACAAATTAAATCAAGTGCTCACAATAGCTCACCAAAATGCAAAATATGATAGACAAATGTACTTGAGTACCTGATACCCTTCTCTCACAATTCATAAGAACTTTATCATCAGGGAATCACAAAGAACACTCACACTCACAAAGAGAACAACATGTATGTGTCAACCCATAGACTTGTCCATATTTTTCAATTGATCAATGAGCTAGCTATAGCAAGGGATCACAATGGTATTTTATCTGCTTGTAATGAGGTCTTGGGCAAAGTTGAATAAAATTTGGATTAAAGTGACTCTTCCATCTTGAAGTATTACATGAGCCCTTATTAGTTTAATCCTTCTTTCCTCCTCTTACTTGAGTTCCCTATCACAAAGAATGATACCCTTATCCCACAATCCATAAGAACTTTAAAGGGATCACAAAGAACACTCACACTCACAAAGAGAATAACATGTATGCGTCAACTCATAAGCTTGTCCATATTTTTCAATTGATCAAATGAACTAGCTAGCAAGGATCACAAAGGTATTTTATCTGCTTGTAATGAGGTTTTGGGCAAAGTAGGATAAAATTTGGATTAAAGTGACTCTACCAGCTTGAAGCATTACATGAGCCCTTATTAATTCAATATTTATTTCCTCCTCTTACGCATATATCAACATCCACACTCACTTCTTTGATTCTTCTCGACTTCAATGATGGGAACCCATTTTTTCAAAATAATAAATCAATCATTCTCTTTTTTTAAAAAATAAATCTTGGATGATTTTGGAGGATCTCCATCTTTTATAATACAACTACCTTGAAGAAACAACTTCAATCCAACACAAGTTTCATTCTTCATCAATCCTTACTACAACTCACCATACCCCCAACTTAGGCTTTTGACCTAAGTTATTTCTCAGCCTCACATGAATGCTTCAATATAATCTTGGTTTAAAAGGCTGGTCCAATTCAAAAGTGATAAAGCTATCAATACAACTAATTAAAAATATAGAAATTTAGGCACAACTTGGGCAAAACTGGATCACACAACTCACATGGTAGACATAGAGATGGTTTAGATTAATGACTCACTCTCAAAGACTACCTATGATCCTTTCACATGTTCCCAAGTTCCAAATAACTAGACCAGCAAAGCAAGTTCCATGTCTTCACGATGCATGAAATTCTGTCTAAACCTTACTACACATGGCACTCAAGCACACTCATCAAAGCAACGATCATTATATTTCTAGCTTGCATGCAACATTCATTGCACTATCACAAAAATTGATATTCAAATATTCAACACAAAATTCTCAAATTCATACAAAGAGTATGCAAACTTTTCACCTTAAAATTGAAATTAGGTCTCTAGTATGAAAAACTCAAATAATTTACCAACATGCATCTCAACAAGAGTACTTTCTGAGTCATTCAATATTCCAATGCTAGTACGCAAAATGGCACAAGCATGATATTCAATGAAGCATTTGTACAAAAAGTTATACTACAAAACCTAAAAGGATTATACTATAAACCAAAACAAGAATTTAACTAGCATCACTTCACCAAAATTAAACCAAAAGAAAGTACCAATATCAAATATTACAACCACCACCTAGAAAAACTACTACCCTTCTCCGCACTATAAAAGAGACATTATCCTTAATGCCAAAAAAATGAGCATCGACAGAGTAAGAGGGTCTCATGAGTTAGTTTTTTACCAACTCATTGGACTTAAATTCATGAATAATTGTTGTTTTTATGCTAATTGAGAAGATTTTAGGCCCTAGTTCTCTTGTATGCAACCATTTCTTAGAAAAGTGAAGTTTGATGTATTTGGAGCTTAAAATCACTAAAGCACACTGGTGAAGGAATGGGCATCCTACAAGAAACAATTTTCATCTTGCCAGCCAAACATTAGCTTGACCGAAGAAAAACTATCTAAGCACCAACGATTCGCTGGCGTGATACAATTTCTTATCAATATTTTGTCACGACCCAAAGTACACCCTAAGCGTGACATGGCTTACAAGACCCCGAGAGGCCCTACACAAGACACTTGACATACATATACACACGGTAATAGACAAAAACAAAGCATTTCATATCAATAAAAGAGTTTGTCATTTCAAAGGCGGAATTCTAACATAGTCTTGACACACCTTTCTACAATGTCAAAAGAAGTGGCCGGAACATAACCCGTACACCACTTACAACATCCGAAAGTAAAAACATAAGAAAGAAATAAAGGCGATATAGTATTTCGAGTATGAGGACTCACCAAGTCTTCAAACCTCTAGAGTGATCAACTAGCCACGAATGGAGGGAAATAAGTCATCAAGCTCTACATTAGTGAAACAATGTAGGCACAAGTATGTATTAGTACATGGAATGTATTAAGTATGAGGGACATGCAATAAAAACATGAAATATGATCATTAGGGGACATAAGCGAAAAACATGATGTGCATGACCAAGCTAAACATAGTGAAAATCTTCAAAGAGGAATCATAATCATGAACATGGTCATTACATCTAAAAATCATGAGGAAGACTTCATAAAATGTTTGAAAGTAACTTAGTTCATTTTGTGGTGTATTTAGTATTTTCCGACATAGACCACATGAGCTTATGTGGAATTCAGTGTCTTGCTCCCACACCGAAAAGAGATTTCCTTACTTGCCAAGGCAAGAACCTTAAAATTCTAGCTTAGGTGGATCCACTAGCTATGTCACTTAAGATAACCTACGGGGGCACGTAGTTAGGAACAAGGAGATTGCTACTAGAGATCCAACCTCTACTAATGGGAGAGCCTCAATCTCAATATCCTCTCGAGGCTAAGTAAGAATTCCAACGGAATAATTATAAACATAAGCATATAATCATCCATGGAAAATAACAATTAAGTTACTAATCCAAGCTAAAAATATCATAGAATAGCTCCTTAGAACTTGAGTGAGAAAACCTTTCACCAAATCATGACCCCTTAATGTGAGAACTTTTTCATAATTTCATTGATACCAATCTTATAGCAACCTAGATCATAAAACATTTCCTTTCATAAATCATGTGTAAGTTCATGAAAACATCATTCATAGCTTCATAGCTTCTTCATAAATTGACTACAGGCATGATATAGGAATTAGGTGCATAAGAAAAGACTCAAATACCCTTTAAAAATAACTGCCGACAGACTCTATGATTATGACCTACGGACCGTAGAAATTCCTATGGACCGTACTAGTCAACCATAGGTCGAGTGATTAGGGCCTAAAATCTTGAAAAATCCTACGACTCATTTCTACATACCGTCAAACTTTCTACGGTCCATAGATCTCTAATTTCAACACAAAATTTCTCTAAGTCTGAAACATTTCTACAGGACCTTCCTACGGTCTGTAGTCAATTCAATAGATCAGCCTGGTCAATTGTAGAATGAGTTACTGGGCTTGATTTCCAAAATATTTTTTCCACTTCCTACAAGATTGGTCTACGACCCGTAGAACTTCCCACGAACCGTAGACTAGCCTCTTGGACTTGAACCAATAGCCATCTTTTGGGCTTCTTTCCTTTTCCAAATTCTGAGGTGTTACAATATCTCCCCCTTGGGACATTTGTCCTCGAATGAGACTCAAACTAGCATGAATAGAGTATAGAGAAACTAACAACCCAACATGAATGCAAATTTCATCAAAATGCACATAAACATGGAATTACTCCAAGCTAAATCATAACATCGAAAATGAAGTTTTCATGAACATGCATGCATATGGAAACATGAAAATGACTAAAACGGATGAATCCAAAAGAATGAACCATGAGAAAACTAATACCTCAAGATAGAGTAGGAGCTGAGGGAAAGAGACGAGGATACCAGGACATCATATCTTCTTCGGCCTCCTAAGTAGCACTAGGGGTGTGCAAAAACCGAACCGATCGATAAATCGAACCGAAAAAAGTGTTATTGATTTATTGTTATTGGGTTATTAGGTTAACGATTATTTAATGGTTTTATTAAAAATAATTATTGGGTTATCGGTTCGGTATTGGTTTTTTATATTGGGTTATTGGGTTAACCGATAACCCATTAAGAATATTATAATTTACTATTTTAATGTTTAGTCATACATAAATATCAAACAAAAAATATTAATATAATCACTATATTAGACTATAACTATAAGAACCCTACACAATTAACATTACTTAGTTAACTCTGCTCTCTACATTTACCCTTTAGGTTTTAGTATTACTTTAGTCTTTACGTTCACAACGTCAAAAACCTAAAGAACTAAGAATGACGACGGCAAAGGTTAGGCAACGACTAGGGTTGTGAATTGTGAGTATTTGCTATACTTTTACTACACTAAGCAGAATTTTGCACTCAATGAGTAATTATATTTTCCTCTTTTTTATTTCGCGTTAAATTGTTGGACAAATCATGTATTTGTTTTGAAATCAGCCTAACTACATCGTTGAGCGGGGATAGACTGAACCAACTATGGAGCATTAAGTTGTCTTCCCGTATTTGAGTCAAGCAAGACACCTAGGTATATCCCTATCCTAGACACAAATCAATTCAAGTGACATGCAAAAAAAGATCATGCTTCTTATATTCCACGTTCTATCCCTCTATTCCTCTCCCGAGTTCAAAAGAATACAATAAATTTATTCTAATGGTGATCAAGCATCAAAATAGTAATCACAAGAATACAAGAACAACTAATATGACAAAACAATTATGCCGAATCAAAATCACTAAACAATCATTTTGTAAGTAAATATAATCCAAGAACTTGAAGTTTAACTCCACATAGACATAAAGCAATTACAACGAATCATTCAAAGAAAAGATGTAACATAAATAAAAGAAAAGAAAAGATGAAACCCTAAATTAAAAGTTATTTTCTACATTTTATCCTCTTCTCTTAATAATTAATCTTATGGACTATTTATAGATGTAGGAAACCCTAAAAAAATTGAGTCCAAAACAAATTAGGAACCCAAAACCTAAAAGGATTCCGCGTGAAACAGTGTTGCGCCGCTCAATTTATTGGTGTCTTCAGAAACTGATGCGTGTCACAGAATTTCAATTCTCAATTCGCAAATTTGTAGTCCTCTGCGCTTCATATGTATAAATATTATTTTATTCAATTTAATCTATTAAGTTGTCTGCTTAATTTCCTTCTTCAATCTTCCATCTTTAATTTGTTTTAGGTACAAATTTCTTCATCTTTACACCAATTTATTCCTACAAATCAAATACACTATTTAGCACAATCCATAAAATTCATGCTTAAAAAGGAAAAATATAAATAATTAATGTGAGGCAAATAATGATTAAAAATATGTATTTTGGCCTCACATCAAATATCTTATTGGTTTAGTTATCGGTTTAGCATATTTAAAAACCGATAAACTGAACCGATAATACTTAAAACCGAACCGACCGATACACACCCCTAAATAGCACCCTCAACTAATTGATTCCTCCAAAGAACCTTCATGGAAGCAAATTTTTTATTTCTCAACTTCTGGACTTTCTGGTCTAGAATCTCAGCTGAAACCTCTTCATAAGAAAGATTCTCCTTAACTCCCAAACCTTCCAAAGGTACAATGGAAATCGGATCTCTGACACACTTCTTCAACAAAGAGGCATGGAAAACTGGATGTACCGATGCTAAATCATTAGGAAACTCAAGTTCATAAGCAACATTACCAATACGCCTCAAAATTTGATATGGGCCCACATATCACAGACTAAGCTTTCCCTTCTTTCCAAATCTCATTACACCCTTCATGAGTGAAATGTTTAAGTAGACCCAATCATCAACATCAAATTCTAGTTTTATTCTTCTAACATCGGAATAGGACTTTTGTATTTGAGTCGTTTTCACCCTCTCATGAATAAGTCAAAACATTTTCCATAGCCTCATGCACCAACTCGGGACCTATCAAAGTGACCTCACCAACTTCAAACCATCTTATAGGAGACCTACACCTCCTACCATAAAGAGCCTCAAACAGTGCCATACCAATGCTAGAATGATAGCTATTATTATAAGCAAACTCAATCAAAGGAAAATGATCATCCCAATTACCCTTGAAATCAATTACTCAAGCTCTTAGCATATCCTCCAAGGTTTGAATGGTACACTCTTTTTGTCCATCCGCCTGAGGATGAAAAGTCGTGCTAAGTTTCACTTGGGTGCCAAAACCTTTCTGAAATGACTTCCAAAACTGAGATGTAAACTGAGTACCTCGATCATAAATAATGGACAAAGGCACTCCATACAACCTTACCATTTCCATATTATAAAGTTTGGCCTACTCTTGTGATAAGAATAAAGTTTTTATGAAAGAAGGTGAGCCGATTTTGTCATTCGGTCCACTATGACCCAAATCGAGTCAAATTGTCAAAGAGTGCGAGGTAAACCTTTAATGAAGTTCATATTCAAACCGTCTCACTTCCATGTAGGAATAATAATGTTTTAAGCCAAACCGTCTTATTTCTGATGCTCAATTTTTACTTGTTGGCAATTCGGACAATGCCTTTCTTCTTCCCATTCCACCGATAGACTTCCCACAAATCACGGTACATCTTGGTGGCTCCTGAGTGAATAGAATACTAAGAACTGTGAGCTATCGTCAAAATATGTTTCCTCAACTCATCAACATTCGAAACACATAATTGACCTTGATATCGAAGGACACCATCTTTCTCTGGGATAACACCTCAATGTTTTTTTTGGAAATCAACCTCTTCAAGTCAACTAATATTGGATCAAGATTTTGCTTAGCCTTCACATCCGATACAAAAGACGATTTTAAACCATTATGAACTACAACACCACTTTCATTAGAAACAACCAAACGAACACCCAATTGAGCCAATCTATGAACATCACAAACCAACTTCTTCTTATCATTCTCAACATGAGAAACACTACCCACTGATAACTGACTAAGAGCATCTGCCACCACGTTCGCCTTTTCTGGATGATATATGATACTCATATGGTAATTCTTCAACAACTCAAGCTACCTCATTTGGCAAAGATTCAATTCTTTTGAGTGAACACATACTTTAAATTTTTGTGGTCTGTGAACACATCTACATGAACACCATACAAGAGGTGTCTCCAAATCTTTAAAGCAAACACCATCGCTGCTAACTCTAATCATGAGTCGGATAATTCCTTTCATGCACCTTCAATTACCTTGAAGCATAAGCAATGAATTTCCCATGTTGCATCAAAACACAATCAAGACCATCCGTGAAGCATCACAATAAATCATAAAACCATTTAATCCTTCTGGTAAAGTCAAAATATGGGTTGAATTGCGTCTATCCTTCAACTCTTGAAAACTCTTCTCATAAGCTTCTGACTATAGAAATTTTACCTTCTTCTGAGTCAATGTTTTCAATGGTGAAGTAATAGAGGAAAATACTTCCATGAACCTTCTATAGTAACCGGACAAACCCAAGAAATTCCATATATCCAAAGCGGACAATGTCCTAGGCTAATTCTTAACCACCTCAGTTTTTATAGGATCAACTTGAATACCTTCATCGAAGAGAATATGGATAAGGAAAGCAACGAACCTCAACCAAACTCACACTTGCTAAATTTAACATACAATTCACATTCCTTGAGAATTTGCAACACAATCCTCAAATGCTCAACATGCTCATCCTTAGTCCGTGAATGTTCAAGATATCATCGATAAACACAATCACAAATATTTCAAGATATTACCTAAACACCATATTTATCAAATCTGTGAATATCGCTGGGGCATTGGTCAAACCAAACGACATTACCAAAAACTCATAATGACCATACCGAGTTCGAAAAGTTTTCTTTAGAATGTCATTCTCTTTCACCCTCAATTGGTGATAACCCTAACGAAGGTCAATCTTAGAGACATAACTTTCTCCTTGGAGTTGATCAAACAAATTATCTATCCTTTGAATAGGATACTTATTCTTAATGGTAACCATATTCAATTGTCGATAGTCAATACACATTTAGAAAGAACCATTATTCTTTCGAACAAACAATATTGGAGCACCCCATAGAGAGATATGTGTTCTAATCAAACCCATATCCAACAAATCTATCAATTGGTTCTTTAACTCCTTAAGTTTTGTTGGGACCATACGATAAGGAGGAATAGAAATAGGATGTGCATATGTGAGAAGGTCAATACCAAAGTATATTTCCCTTTCGAGAGGAATATCAGGAAGTTCATCGGGAAACACTTCTGGAAACTCACTTAAAATCAAAACTAACTCAAAGGTAAGGGTTTCGAAATCTATATCCCTAACCCGAATAGATAATAAATGCAACCCTTCGGAATCATTTCCTAGCCTTTAGGCAAGCTATGAATTGACCCTTAAGAACACAATTTCCCTCTTTCCATGACATGATAGGTTCATTCGGAACCTTGAAAGTGACCAATCGAGTCCTACAATCTAATGAAGCATAACATGCAAGAAGCCAATCGATCCCAAGAATAACATCAAAATCTAACATGTCAAACTCTACAAGATCAAAATGAGTGACTCTATGAGAAACAAAAATAGGAAAATTTTCTATAGACTCTTCTAGACACAATAACATCACCCGCGGGAGTAGAGACATGAAAGGGATTAGAAAGGATTTCGGGACCAACATCAAATCTCATGGCCACATAAGGATTAACAAATGATAAGGTAGCAACCAGATCAAGTAAAGAATAAACATCAAGATGAAAGAATTTCAACATACCCGTCACCACATCCGGAGAACTCTCACGGTCCTGTCGAATTTGAAGAGCATAAAATCTATTTTACTTCAAAGCAACCGAATCGGAACCACTGGGTTGAAATTTCCTACCATCTCTTCTCTTAGTAGAAAGCTATGGGAAATATCTCATCTTGTGACCACTCTTTCCACACTAAAAGCAACTATATGTACCAACCAAACACTTGCCATCATGTTTCTTTCCACACCTAGTGCAAACGGGGGTAGAAGATCCATTACCACCATTTCCTTATTGAGGCTTAGATATAAACACCCTATTTTTTTTGAACTTAAGAGCCGGAGCATTAGAAGAACCTTGATCCAAAACCTTTTGCCAAAATTGAGGATGCCCATGTCCACCGGACCTAGAATGAGATTAGTGAACTTCAAGGCATACTCATTCACACTCATATTGCCTTGATGGAGATTAATACACTCAATCACTTTCGCTTCTCTCAATTCAAGAGGAAATAAATTATCAAGAAAATCTCCCTTGAATTTCTCCCAATCAAGAGGACCCACATCAACCACTCTTTCACTCATCTATTGTTCAAACCACACTTGAGCAACATATTTGAGTTGATAAGCGACCAATTAATCCTTCTAAACCGTAGACAATCCCTACTATCTTGTAAACCTCATCAATGAACTCTTGAGGATCCTCATTAATCTTAGAACTACGGAGTTTCAGAGGATTCATTCTAGTGAAGTCCCTTATCATTTCCGTCGTCATACCCATATTTTGGCTTATGGGAGCATCTTTTCTATTGGCTTGGGCCTTCATGGCCTGAGCCAACACTTGGAAAGTGGCTCAAAATTTGGCATAAGTCACTTGCTCATCCAACGGATCAGTCAGAACTTGAGGAACCTCGGGCTTCACATTGTCGTTGTCCGTATTCCTTCTCACATAAGCTCTTCGAGGGGCCATATCATGAGAAGGATCAAAATGATTTATGAGAAGGATCTTTATAAAGATAGACTCTAAGGCACGACTTTACAGTAACGAAAAAAGTGGAGTTTCCTAAATGCTTTGTAGCCTCCTATCATATATGTGGCACGCTTCACACTTATGAACAAGACTCTACTCAATGAGGTTTGCCAAACATTGTAGGATCTTTTCTAAAACTTTGTGCTCTGAATACCAAGTTTGTTACGACCCAAAGTATACCCTAGGCATGACATGGCGTATAAGAGCCCGATAGGCTCTACACAAGCCACTTGATATACATATACACATGGTAATAGACAAAAGTAAAGCATTTCATATCAATAAAAGAGTTTGTTATTTCAAAGGCGGAAGTCTAACATAGTCTTGACAAGCCTTTATACATTATCAAAAAAAGTGGTCGGTACATAACTCGTACACCACGTACAACATCCAAAAATAAGATTATAAGAAAGCAATAAAGGTGAAATTGTCCTCGGAGTATGAGGAATCACCAAGTCTTGAAACCTCTAGAGTGATCAACTAGCCACTAATGGAGGGAGAGATGTCGTCAAGCCCTACATTAGTGAAATAATATTGGCACAAGTATGCATTAGTACATGGAATGTGCTAAGTATGAGGGACATGCCATAAAACATGAAATATGATCATAAGGGGACATAGTCAAAAACATGATTTGCTGACCAAATGTCACGACCCAAAGTATACCTTAGGTGTAACATGACGTATAGAACCTCGAGAAGCCCTATACAAGACACTTAGTATACATCATACAAGATAATAGAACTAAAGATTTTAAAGAAATAGTCTTATATCATAAAAGAGTTTGACAAAGAGGAAGTTTAACATAGTCCCAACAAGCCATCTATTACATCAAAAAAGAAGTGGTTAGGACATAACCCATACACCACATACAAATGTCTGAAAACTGAAATAAAGAAAGGTATAAAGGTATCTCAGTCCTTGGAACATGAGGACTCACCAATCTTTTAATGCCAAGAGATAAACTACCCACGAGAGTGAGAGTTAGGAACGTCAGACACCCGTTAGACGGATCGTGGTGCCTTAGACGGGTCGTGAAGGCTCCCATGAACCCATTATGTTAGCTTTTAAGTCATGGGCTTTTGGGTCTGTTCCTAATTGTTTTAATTCAATGTTATGTCATTTTACCTTTAACCCAAAACCTATTTAAGGATTTTACCCCTAAAATCACACCATTCTCTCAATTTCCCAAAAAGAATAACAAATTCATCCTCCCTAAATATTTCTCTATCTAGAAGAATAAGGAGTCAACTTAGGGTTTCAAGATCAAGTCTCCAATTTACCATTGCTTATAGGCTTTGAATTCTAAGGTATGATAGTCTTCATCTATGGATATCTTTCCTCCATAGAGTTCCTAAATTCTCCAATTTACAAAGCTAGAAATCTCCAATTTAATTTAGGGTTTTCTTCCATGTGATGGGTTCTTTTAATGTTGACTCATTTGATTATTTTATGAACTATTATGCATGAGTTGAGATAATTTCATGTTTTTAAGATGATTCCCCATAAACTCATGCATAACCCATATTTTCTAGCTATGATGATATAACGTGGGTTTTGAACTATGAAAGATGAGTTTATGAAGATATGCATGTTCTTGATGAAAATGATTTAAGATTGCTTAGAGAGTAAAGCATAAATGTTGTTGTTATTATGAAAGGATTTCTCACATATTAACTCATACATGCATGTGCAAGGGTTTTCTCACATAAGGATTCTTAGAGTTGAAAGGTTTTCTCAACTTAACTTTGAATCAAGTTTTAGGAGCTATTCTAAAGAAACCTAGTTTGGATTAGCTATTTGATGTGCCTTCCATGAAAGATAAGTCAAGTAAAGAATTATGACTATTTCATGGGATTTATGCTTAGCACCAAGAGGATATTGAGATGGATGTTCTCATGTAGCTAGAGGTTGGGTTTCTAGTAGCAATCTCCTTATCACATACCTATGTGCCACCATAGGATGATTGTCTTAGATAGACATTAGCTGGTGGATCCACATAAGCTAGAAGTTAAGGTTCTTGCCTTCGCAAGTAAGGACGCCCCTTTTCAGTATGGGTAGACACCAGATTTCATGTTATAGCTCACGTGGTCTCTATGTCGGTTAAGGCTACTTCCCACAATAATGATGAACTAAGATTACTTCAAATAGTATCTCACAAGTGTTCAAAGATGAGTTTTACTTGCATTGACCATGATTATGTTGATGTTTTCTAACCTCTTATATTATGTTTTAACTTGGTCTTTGCATGTCATAAAAAGGTCCTTTTTAGCATGATTTTATATCTTTATGCGTTGTTATCATACTTGGTACATTTTTCTACTAACGCGTACTCTTGCCTACATTGTTTCTCAAATGTAGGGTCCGACGTTCCAGTTTCTCATCCTCATGGCTAGAGGTCACTTTGGTTACCTTAAGTAGTGGTGAGTCCTCATGTTCTGAGGACCGAACGTTTTATTGCTTTCAGACTTTACTTTTGAGATGGTGTACGTGATGTCAGGGTTACATCTCGGTCACTCTTTATGTAATAGATGGTTTTGAGACTATGTAGACTTCCACTTTGTTTTATCAAATTATTAATTGTCTTTTAAATCTCTTGATTTCAATTATCTTGTTTATGCATGCTAAGTGGCTTGTGTAGGGCATGTAGGGGTCCTATGCATCATGTTACACCTAGGGTATACCTTGGGTTGTGACATCTACGGACCGTAAAAAGTGTATGTATTTCTCAGATTTCAGCAGACTTTTATTTATTTTTCTGAGTTCCTTAAGGCTTGATCTGAACTTAGGAATTTCTAGGATGTTACAGCATAACAAATCTTGCTTGCCTCTCTCCCATCTCGCTCATAACTCTCCTATGTATGTGGTATCTCAAATACATATGAATCATACCAGACACATATATATAGATGTATTTAGTTCCATTCATATGTATCTAAGATACATTATGAATCTCGCTCACTTCCCTTCCCATCTCGCTCACCTTTCTCCCTATTTTAATGTATCTGGTAGATAAAATACATATATCTAAGTGTATCTTCCTCAATATATGGTAGAAAACTTTTAATTAACGGTAAGATACATAAAATTTTGAAAGTATAGGTAATAATAATAATATATATGGTAGTGAAGTATTTCTAATTATGTAGTTATTACATATATGTAATGGGACCCATTGATCTTAGGCACATTTATATACCCTATTACAACAATTTGTCCGCATTTACAAAAATAATTGAGAGTATTCTCAATTTCTAACTGATATGTTTTAGATAGGTATTGTGATGATTGCACTTTAACCTACATGATTAGCTATATGCAGGGGTTCCGAAAGAATTATTCACATAACGGAAGCAAAGGAAGCGACAACAACAAAAAATGCATTAATAGGAAGGCTTGGCGCACTGCCCCAACACACCAGGTGCACTGGTGGCGTAGGGCGGCAACCTCAAATTAATTGGGGCAGCTTTCTGGCGCACTGTTGGCACAGGGCGCCAGCTTGAAATGCCTTGGACTTGTTCCCGGCGCTTTCCTGGCCCCTTACCCTCAACTTTTACAGTGAATTTAGTCATTTTAGGATTCCAAAATTGATAATAAGTGAGAATTTATTTCAAACTCTATAAATAGGACCTTAGGGTCATTTGGTAAGGGTACACCTTATTTTTCAATTGCAAGAGCAAGGTAAGAACAATCCATCTTAGGTTTCAATTTTCTACTCTTTCTTTAATTTCGAATTTCATGAAAACAATTGTATTTTCATTTTTGATTATTATGAGAGGCTACAAGCCTTTGTTCTAGGTTAAAGTTGTGGGTAATTATTGAACATCAATTGTTATGAATTAATTGTGATTATTTCTTAAATTAATTTTGTATTCTTATTTTAGTATCTCATGATTGGACAGCAATGAGATAAATATATTGTATATTCTTGAACTTGAGAGACGAATAGGTAGATAGACCAAAGAATACAAAAAGCTCAATCTTTCTATAATTTCACTTGTTTAGATTCATGTTTAGGATTTCCACCTAAACAAACACCGAGCTTGGTAATGAAATAGGATAAAATATAAATGCTCATCAATTGAGTTTGTCTATCCCCGCTCAACAATGTAGTTAGACATTCAATTGGAGTAGGCGATCAGAGTTCGAGAGATCATGATCATAAAATCAACCCTATAAATCAGTAATTTGATAACTGTAATTAATTTATACATGAGATGGGATACATGAAACCTTAAGCATGTTTCAGCCTTAGAATTGTCCCTTAATTGTTTAAATCACCGAAATTGAAGTTGTTGTTACTAGTTATTTTTATAATTGAATTATTCGCAATAGTAGTAAATGAAACACGAGATTCTTGAGAACATTTTATTTAAATTGTGGAATTAGTAGAATTAATATAAATTGATCATAAGTATTTTAGGTTCAACAATCCGCTTCTAAAAGATTCATTTATTACTTTTGCGATCATGTACACTTGCGTGTGCATTTGACAGCAACAACTTTTTTGGCGCCGTTGTCGAAGACTTTAGAATTAGTTTATATTTAAATCTTTTAAGTCTATGGTTTTATTGTATAAGTGTTAATAATTTGATCTTAGTTGTTCTGAATTACAGTTACTTAAGGCACAAGTCTGGCTCGAGGGAAAAACTGGTAGATCTGTTAAACAAACCTGAAAGGTTTCTTTGTCGACGAAGAAGGTTGGCGGCTCTAAACCCATTTCAGCAGTTAGAAATAAATACCAAGGAAAATCATATGGATAATCATGAGGAAAATGTGGAAAACGAACAAGGGGATGTACCCATTACAATGGTGGAACGACTAGTCCGTGATGTGGCAGTCCCACTCACCACCAATTTTATGTCTAGTATTCGTAAACCACCACCGGGTGGTAGATTTGAGCAGAAACAGAATATGGTGCAACTCATTCATTCAACTAGGAAATTTACTGGCCTTTCTCATGAGGACCCACGAGTGTATATAAGGAACTTTATGGAAATAAGCGATACTTACATTTTGAATGGGTTATCATCTGATTATGTGAGGTTGACTTTTTTTCCGTTCTCACTATTGGGAGAAGAAAAATGGTGGTTGGCATATGAGCCAGCAAATTCTATCACTACATGGGACTATCTAGCAAAGAGGTTCCTAAGTTAATTCTTCCCATCAGGAAAAACTGCAAATCAATGGAATGAGATATTTAGTTTCACGTAAGGAAGTAGAGAGAACATGCAACAAACTTGGGATCGATTTAAACATTTATCGTTACTAGGCAAATGAGGTATTAGCTCACACATTTATTAAAGGTCTTGAATATAATGCAAAGGTACTACTAAATACTGTAGCAGGTGGGCAAGCCCAAGAGAATACCTATGATGAACTGGTTGAAGTCCTAGACAAACTGTCAAAAGGCAACCCAGAATGGAATGGAGATGTGCAAAGAAATACAATGTAAAAGGTTGCATGAGTGTTAGAAGTGGATCAAGTGACTGCATTTGCTTTAAAATTATGCTTTGCAAAATCACATTACCACGCAGTTCAATAAACTAACACTAGGGAAACAACAGGAACAAGTAAATATGATACACCAACCTCATGGATGGTGTGAAGTTTGCAATAGTGGAGAGCATATGATTGAATGTTGCGAATCAAATCCAGACTCTGTGAACTATGTAGGTAATCCACATAGGGGTAGAGAAACATAGAATTATGGAAATACATATAACCCAATTTGGAGGAATCATCCAAACTTTTCATGGAGTGGAAAACAAAATTAGAATCAAAACCAGGCACAAGAGCAAAACCAATACCGACCATAAAGAAATGGGCAGCGGTATCAAAACCATGACCAAGATAATAATCAAGGTGCCCAATAAGGGGGTATGAATAATGAGGAGATGTTCAAGCAACTGATGGCAGAGATGATTAAAAACAATGCAAAGGTAGATAATTTCAAAGAGGATTTGAGAAACACCCAGATATCAAATAAAAATTTGGAAAGGCAGTTTGCTTAATCAGCTAATGCTATAAATTTGCGTCGACATAAGGTCTTCCAGATGTCACTGATACTAACCCAAAACAAGTGAATGATGTGGGTACAAGAAATGGTTTACAATTAGAAGAACTAGCTCCAAAGAAGAGAAATGTTGTATGGGGTAAGTGGAGAAAAGAAACAAGAAGAGGTTGGTCAAAATTTGAATATCAAACGGGTTATTCCTCAAGTGAAATCATTTTCTCCTTTTCCAAAAAAGTTCAAGAAGCAAAATAAGGATGAATACTTTTGTAAGTTTCTCTCTCTTCTTAAACAAGTTCACATTAATCTACCTTTGGCTGATAATTTGCAAGGAATTCCTAAATACGCCAAGTATGTGAAGGAGATAGTGGCAAACAAAAGGAGGTTGATTGAGTACAAAATAATGTCACTCACTGAAGAGTGCAATTCCAAAATTCAGAATAGACTACCCAAAAAATTGAAAAATCAAGGTAGCTTCACGGTACAAATTACAATTGGTCAAAGTGTCCATGCATGGGGTTATGTGATATGCGTGCTAGTATAAATCTAATGCCAGAATCTTTGTATAAGAATCTTGGGTTGGGGAGTCCAAAACCAACCAATATCATCTTACAACTTGTTGATATATCTATTTTTAGGTCGGAAGGAGTAGTGGAAGATGTGGGTGTACAAGTAGGGTTGCTAATCTTTCCCATAGACTTTGTAATCCTAAATTTTAAGCATGATCTTAAAGTTACATTTATCTTGGGATGACCTTTATTAGCCACGAGGTGAGAATTGATTGATATAGAAGTTGGCTAGTTGACCATGAGAGCTCATCATAAGGTAGAAGTATTTGATGTTTATCGTTCTTTGAAATTGTTCTCTATCTATGAGGAGTTTTTTGCTATCAGTGTTGTGCATTTAGCCGTAGAATCACATTATATTGCGTAAAAAGAATCATTGGAAAGAGTATTGGCGGGCCATAACACGTTTGGGGATGCGGAAGCTCAAGAGCTGGCTACTTGTCATGATGTTACACTTATAGGGGTCCAAAGAGGAGAATCATAACCATTGGATCGAGTTTTGGGACCTTCACCCAAACCATCGATCATAGAAGCACCAAATTAGAGCTTAAATCTTTACCGACACACCTAAGGTATGCATATCTGGGCAACAATGAAACTTTACCGGTGATACTTTATGCAGAATTGTTTGAAGCAGAGGTTGATGTGGCATTAAAGATCTTAAAGCAAAGGAAGAAAGTTATTGGGTGGAAGATGTCGGATATTCATGGAATTAGTCTAGCGTTGTGTATGAACACAATCTATATGAAGGAACACCACAAAATGAGTGCTTAACATTAATGTTGACTAAATCCATTAATAAACAAGTTGTAAGAAAAGAAGTGATCAAGTGGTTAGATGCAGGAATTGTGTACTCTATCTAATAGAATGCGTGCGTCCACTCTCAGTCAATGGACCAGGTCCCTTGACTCAACACGAATTATAACGAAGAGTAAATAATAACAAGGACACAACACATGCAGTTTACGTGGAAACCTCCTTGCTTAAGGAAGTAAAACCACGACCTGTCACATAGGATTTTAAACTGTTTCCACTAATCTTTCTTAAGCAAAAGTGAAACTCAGTTACAACCAAAGTGAGAAAAAGCTATTAATCTCACAACCAAGTAATAACTCTATTACTTGAAGAGCCTAAGCAGATGCCAAACTGCCCACTAAGCTATCACCACTAGACAACTTAGGATTCAACTAAGCAACACAAAAGTTGCCCACTAAACCATCCACTCTAGATGACTTAGACTTTGACTAAGCAACAAAACGATGTTGCGCACTAAATCAGTTACCCTTAACCGATTTAGACTTTTCAACCAAAACACAATATCTGAATCCTTTATAGATTTAGGAACAGATTTACAATGTATGCACAGAAGAAATAATCCTAAGACAACTAAGTTTGCAGCTCTATCAGGTCCCTATTGTTCTTGAGGATGATTCTTCACCTTTTGTTAGCCTTTTCAAGAGTTCTTGAGGGTCTTCAAGTTGCAAAAACTAAAATTATGTCTATTGGACATAATATTTTTGAAGAATAGTCACAACCTTCGAAACCATGGCATTGGCTGAGGTTTCTGCCACTTCTACCACAGTTGGAGAATGTGCACCAACCATATGTACTTTTTTCAGCCTGGCAATTGTGTGTATATTTGCGCCCTCGATCAGGTCCCTTTACCAGGTCTCTGTATTTGTCAAATCATCAAAACTACACCTAACATTTTCCCCCTTTTTGATGATGACAAACTATACACACAGTGAACAATAACAATTTCTTCTTCCCCCTGTCAACAACAGTTTCTTCTCTTCCCCCTAACAACTAGACCTTTCTACCTTCCTAAGCGGCCAATGAATTCCCCTTTTTGGCATCATAAAAAAGAAGTGCAGTAAACCAACATAACAAGTAAGTTTGTTAAGCACGATCATAGCCAAAGGCAACAACATCATGAGAGAAAAAAATAGGAAGAGGTAGAAATTAGCCACAACAAAACAGGAATCAATTTCATAGCACAAAAGTCAACATTCAATACATTTAAGATAAACAGAAATTGAGAACCCTGGACACTGTCCACAAAAAAAAAAAGAGACGGGAGAGGACTATGAGGAGGGAGGTTGATAGGAGAGGGAGTTGATAACAAGAGTGAGCCTGGAATTTGCTGCATCATTATCCTTTATCATTTTCTCTTGGAGAGAAGTGATTTTAACAAGGAGCTCATCATTCTGCTTCTTCAGTTCCTTAACCTCTTCAGTACCAGGTCCCTCAGTTTGCGCTTTGAGCAATTCAGCCTTTAGTAAGGCAATTTCAGCATCTTTGTTGCTCACTCGCACGATCATCTCCTCCAGTTCATGCTTCAACTGGTCTTGGTCCATAACCAACTGAGATACCTTGCTCAGTGGATTTCCCTTTCCTTCTATACACTCACATTCCACCAGCGTACTGAGGGTGAAGGATTGTTTAGCAGCTCCAATTTTACCTGCTCCCACTGGTATGTCTTGATGATAAAAACACTTTGGCCTAAAAGTAGACATACCCCATGCCATGTTTGCCCTTGCGTTCAACCACAGTCTTGTACATGTGCTCTAGCATGAAGGTTGGAAGATCTATGGGATCAAACTTGCAAAGTGACTCTATTATGAACAGATCAGATGCAGAAGCGACAGTTCATTTTTCTGTTCGAGGAATAAGCCCCTTGTTGACAAATTGAAACAACAGCTGGTACTATCCTTTCATGAGTTTCTTTTGAATCCCAGCACATCGTGTGTTAGGAATTTTATAACATTCTTTGACAAACTCCTTAGAGCAAATTTTTCCAACGACGGACATGGTCCCTTCTCTTGGTACCTCCAGTATTTTCCCCAGCAGGTCTTCAGTCAGATGCAAACTTTTGTCCCCTACTCTGGTGTTTATGCTACTGTCCTCTTCAAACTCAATGTTGTAGTAAAACTCTCGTACCTATTCCTCATGTAAAACAAGTGATTTGGTCTGGAACAAGTGAGTCCACGACTTGATTTCTACGAGATCATACAGAGAATTGATTCCATGCTTGGTGATGATGTCAGGGTCAAACACTCGACCTCCTAGAACCTTCTAGAGACATAGATTGTTGACAATTGACTATTGGCTTACCCCGTGGTCATCCTCATTTCCCAAAGGACCAGGTCCCGTTCCAAAGGCAGGTTTGATGACAAGAGAGGTTTCTCTCTTCTTCTTGTTCTTTTCCTTTTTGGACACAACCCTCGTTGCCACAGATGCTTTAGATTTTTCTTCTCCCTGACTCTTTCCCTTACTAGGCTTCCTTACTTGTTTTCCCCCCTTTTCTTCAAAACTTTTTTCAACACCTTCATGTTCAGAATCTTCAATCGAGACATCCACCACATCAGTATCGGGTATCTTAACGAGTACATTACCCAATTTTCTTTTCTTGCGCCTTTCTGCAGTCATTGTTATACTAGATTTCATAGCATCACACATCAGTTTCTTTGAATCAGATCTAGTAAACGAACTTCTTTTAGTTGTCTCCTCTGTAACCTTCTCATTTTCTTTTGAGGATATAGGGACCATTTTATTTTGAACAATCCATCGAAGGGGATGATTATCCTCGTCAGTGTCAGTAGAATCGGACGAGGGGTACACACCAAACTCAGGAGTTTGGTCAAAAACTGGTTGAGAACCCCCAAGTAGATCGTCCTCAAACTGTTCTCCTTCTTCACTTAGTAACCCTCCCCTTATCTGGGTTAGACTCTCGACGAATAGGCTTTCACTGGCTGCAACAATATTTGACTCAGACGATTTATTTTTGGGAAGGTCTCCCTCAAATAAAAGGTCAGACAGCATGGCAGAACAGGGACTAGGTTCGTTATTGAGGTCCAAGGAAGACTGGGTATTAAGAGGACTGGTTTCACCAATGTTGACTGGAGAGATGGTCGACATTTTGGAAGGAGAGGAGCATCGGGAGATGTGTAAAATGCCACTGAATCTATTTCATTTAGTGAGTCTAGCAACTTCTTTGGGGAAGAAGGGGAAAGAGACATTTTGTTAGAGAGAGAGAGATGAAGAGTGACAGAGAAAATGTGAGAGAGAAGGAGAAATGAGGGTTTTGGCGGAAGCCTTTAGAGAGAAGAAGATTTGAAATGAAAAGAGATAGAGTGAAGAAAAAGTCTTATAAAAAGAACTTGAAATGATGTGTCAGGTCCCTGAATAGACGTGTCGCTTGGACTTAAAGCGATGGGACAACGGTCATAGGGACCCATGACTAACACGTGGAGATCTCAACGGTTCGCATTCATTCAGTTTAAGTGAAATGTACAGGATGCTAACCTTGAGAGGGACCAGGTCCTCATCTGCAGATGAGATTTGATTCCTGAATAGTTCTGACCATTCTTTGCTTCTGTGATTTTTCATGAGTTTATACCTGCAACAGGTACATAGTTGATCTCACTTAAACAATACATTACGAGTAATGAGGATACCTGCCCTCCAGATCAACAATACATTACGAGTAATGAGGATACCTGCCCTCCAGATCATAGCCAAAACAAGGATTGGTTGCCTTTGGATGGGATTAGGTTAGTGCATATTCATCATTCCCAACTTCAGCCTGTTACTCTCAAATTGATCCTTGCTGAGAGCCTTGGTAAAAATATCTGCAATTTGATCTTCTGTCCTACAATACTGCATGCTGATATTTCCCTTTTCAACATTGTCTCTCAAGAAGTAATGTCTAACATCAATGTGCTTTGTTCTTTTGTGCTGAACTTGATTCTTTCCCATGTTGACTGCACTGGTATTGCCACACATAAGAGGAATAGTATGGATATGTGTAGACAGTGAAGTTTTATTGATAAATCCATACTAAATTGGATTAAATCTTAAATTCATGATACGTTGACCAAGTCAAATTACTGGTTAATAAAGTCGGATTAATATTTAAGTCAAAATTATATGACTTAAATCAAGTCCAAATAACATTTGGGCCAGTCCATTAAATTGACAAGATGAGCCCAACTCGTGTTCTTTAGGCCCAGGGGTCAAAAATTGCTTGGACCAAAATACCCCTAAGGCCCTAGCTCAAGCCTATATAAAGAGGTCTTCATAAGACCAGAAGGG
>JAJOOO010015934.1:0-41018 GCA_029582685.1 Solanum piurae | reverse complement strand
ACTTGGGTGGTTGAACGTGCCACATCAGCACAAAAGGTGCACAAAAATACAAAAAAAATGAGTTCAGGGGGGTAATAGGACCCTAGTTAAGTTTAGGTGTGTCTCTGGGATTTCAGTCATAGTCTAGGGGGTACTTATGCATTATCCCTAATATATAACCGTTGTCCACTCATAACAAACACAATATGAAAACTTGAAAAATAAATTTAATATAACATATTAAAATCACACAAATAGTTTAAAGGTTTTTGTACGAATATATATATATATATATATATATATATATATATATATAACTTAAACTCATAATATTTTCGAGAAAAAGTCTTAATCCAAAAAAGATATTTAATTTTCAAAGACTCCCATTATGGAGACAATACTTTTAATCTTAACCAAAAATTTAAGAAAAAAGAAGTACACTTCTTTTTTTTCATACATAAAGGAGGGGATGTCTTTGATTGTTAAAACTTTATGATGCAAGTACCATTTCAATTGGAAAGCTCTATGTTTTCTGCATCCCTATGTAAAAAAATTTTAAAAATTATCTAGCATACTAAAAATAAATACATATATTTATTTAATTTTAAAAATTATGAAATAATTTATCATTTCATACCTAATTTATCATTATTATTGATTATTGAGTTGGAGACTTCAAGGAATTGTGGCTTCCGGGCGATTTTTTAGAATAAACTTTACGAGACCCTGCGTAAGGAGTTGGGGGGAAAGTATGTATAAACTCACCATGATCCGTGACATTTTTGGGTTTTTAGGAGTCATTTTATAGAAATAAGGCGAATTTTACAATTTTTCGTGTGTTAGCTCATAAATATTTGCCGAAAGGGCTTTCGGGAGATTTTTTTGAAAAAAATTTATGAGACCATCTGACACGAGTTGGTAGAGCAGTACGTATAGCCTCACCATGATCCGCGACATTTTTTTGACGTTTAAGAGTCGTTTTTTTAAATTTCTTATGTATGTTTGCCCATGAATATATGGTGAAATATCTTCCGGATAATTATTTTGAAAATTTTTTATGAGACTCTCTGTAAGGAGTTGGGAGAGCAATACGTATAGCATCACCATGATCCACGACAATTGAGGCATTTAGGAGTCATTCTATAGGAATTGGACGAATTTTTTAATTTTTCGTGTGTTTTAGCTCATGAATATTTGGTGAAATGACCTCCGGCGATTTTCTTAAAAATAACTTTACAAAACCCTTCGTAAGTAGTTTGGGGAGCAGTACGTATAGCCTTACCATGATCCGCAATATTTTTGGGCATTTAGGAGTCATTTTATAGAAAGTAGGTGATTTTTCAATTTTCGTGTGTGGCCTATGAATATTTGGTGAAAAGGCTTCTAGAAGATTTTTTTGAAAAAACTTTACGAAACTCTCTGTAAGGATTTTAGGGAGAAGTAAGTATAGCCTCAACATGATCTGCGAAATATTTGGGCATTTATGAGTCATTTTATAGGAATTAGGTGATTTTTTCAATTTTTCGTGTGTGTTAACTTATGAATATTTGGTGAAAATGACTTTCGAAAGATTGTTTTGAAAATTTTACGAGACCCTCTGTAAGGAGTTGGGGGAGCAATACATATAGCCTCACCATGATTTGTGACATTTGTTTGCATTTAGGAGTCATTTTATAGGATTCTTGCAATTTTAAAAAAAAATCATGTATGATAGCCCATAATTATTTGATGAAATGACTTCCGGCCGATTCTTTTTAAAAAAAAAAACTTAAAGATTTTTGATTGATTTCGAATTTAATTAATTTCTAATATCTAAAGTTGATATAATAAAATTATCATTTTATTTGATGCTCTTTAAGGAGTGTGCTTAATAATATATGAACAAGTAAAATGGATGAAGGGAGTATTATATTTGACTAAATAAATTATAAACGAGAAATCTTCATATCAATGTTTTTATGAATTTTGCCCGCTCTCAAAATGTTTATATGCTTGTAAGTATTCTCCCAAATCTAAAAAATTGTGTTCTAAGGGCGGAGTTAGAAGCTCATATACAAATTTAATTAAAGAAAGTAACTTTTGCGCAAACAACATATTTATATTAAGTATCTACTAATATTAAAATTAGACTTCAGCTAAAATCAGAACTCGTAAAATTTGTTATTTAATTTAATTTTCATAGTCATTTTCCTCCAATCAATTTGATAGATAGATATTAAATTATTTATATATATTTTATGTGAAAAAGCAACACATTTAAAAATACGAAACAAGAAAAACAAATGCGCCTGTAGCTCAGTGGATAGAGCGTCTGTTTCCTAAGCAGAAAGTCGTAGGTTCGACCCCTACCTGGCGCGATATAATACCTCTTTTTTAGTCACACCTCTCGAAACCGTGAACTTAACTGAGTTTGAGTATAATGAACTTATTCACATCGAAACAACTTTATGATTGTTCCAAGGCACAGTGAGACAACTTTAGATTATATACCTTCTTTTTTAGTCTAAACTCGAAACTATGAACTTATACGTCACACCGAGACAATTTTATGATTTTCGAGGCCCACAAAACCGTGAACTTATAGGTCATATAGAGACAACTTTATGATTTCCAAGGCCCACTGAGACAAAACTGAGTTTGAGTATAATGAACTTATAGGCCACATCGAGACAACTTTATGATTGTTACAACTTTAGATTAGAATAGAGATTAAGCATAATCAGACAAGTTGTAGTTGATAAATTTATCTTACATAATACTACTACAAATTATTTTGTCTGTTTTTACCTTTTATGTCTGAAATCCAGCATATCACCAGTTTATAGAAACAACAATAGAAAAAATGTTCCAATTCCCATTTCTTAACAAGACCTTGTTGTCTTTAACCTATCTCCCTTTTATAACCTGATGGAACAGCGATTTCGCGATGCTCTAGAAAGAAAGCGCGAAAAAAACAAACAAACATTATGATTTATGACAGGGCTGCTGCACTCTCAAGCCTCAAACAGCAGCACCAACTGGTGCACCAGCCTTAAGCCTTGATGATCCGTAGAGTGTTTCTTCAAATCGGATGATCTCATTCTTGGAACCGTAAGCAACTTGAGTCCGGTCATCAAGATTAACGATCACCTTGTCAAGGACGGATTGTTTCCCATCGCTGCTGTAACCTCCAGCTTTTTCGATCAAGAATCCTAATGGTGCCACTTCAAAGAGCAATCTAAGTTTCGCCTTAGCTGTTGGAGATATCACATTTGTGAATATACCTTTCTCCTTTACAATGATCTGTGAAAAATCGAGATGGGAATTCAACAACTTATATATATATGTAAAAAGAATCATTTAGTATAATGTTCAATGCCCCGTTGCACCACTCTGCCTCTGCCCCTGATCACATAGTTGACGAGTAAAAAACGAGAGAAGAGTTGGCACATACCTGGTTTACATCAGGCACCATTCCTCCGGTGTATCTCAAGGTGTATTTCTCCTTCACATAGTAATCGATCAGCTGTCATCAAGAATCAAGAGTCAGAACGCGGAATTTCATTTTAGTAGCATATGAAAAGGGAACAACAAGAGAAAAAGTATAGGAAATGCAATTTGTACAGATATCAGAAAATTGAAGACAAAATACTAGAAATGATAGTAAACCTTGGCGTAATCAGGATTGTCAAATGTAGCTCTCAAATTTCCAGGGGAGAACATTTTTCCTTCTCCGATTTCTGTTGTATCCTTAACATGTTGCCATTTTCCTACGAACAAAAAGGAACATCGATATTGAGACAACTCGTAGCAAGAAAAGTCTAAATAATTACAAATCAATGTATGTCAATACCTTCATCAAGGAGGAGGAATTCATGGGTCCCGGGAGCATCTTTAAGAGCAAGAACATATGTAGTTCGCGGTCCAAATATCCCCATAGCTGCTGCAACTTGCTCTCTTCCTGTGATCCCGGTTAACTTATCCCCGGGCCATACACCAAAGATGGTTCCAACTGTGAAGTTCGTGTCCACGATACTGGAACCATCAAGTGGATCAAAAGCAACACTAAATCCTCCTGTTTGATACAAATAGAATTCATCAGTGTCTTTTATACCCTTAGGTTTCTATAAGGAAAATTTGTTAAGGACATGAATTGAGTGATATTTGAAGTTAAAGTCGAAAAATGGTATTTCAAAGTTGATATTGTGTTTGGACATGCTTATTACTTGAAAAAATAGGTGACGTCTTCGAAAAATTCTAGTGTATAACCAAACAAGTACCTTCTGCAGGTCCCCCCATGTCTTGGAGCTCAGGAACTTCCTCAGAGCAAGCATATTTGCAAAAGTGTGAATATGTCAAGGCCTAAACATCAACAATCAAAAGAACAAGTTTTTGTCAAACTTAGATAAGAATTACATCCACTGTTTCAATTTGTTTGCCTGGTTTTGACCTTGACACGAGAGAGTAAAGAAATTTTTTGAATCTTGTGATTTTAAACTAAAGATACGTTGAATGTACCAAAATTTCCCCTTTAATCCAGTGGTTTTAAACATGTCAGGTGAAAAGTTAGAAGTAAAAAGTTGTCAAAAAAGAGAAGACATTCGTTTTTGAACGGACTAGAAAGTAGAAAGGAAAATAAGACAAAAAAATTGAAACAGAGGGAGTAACGTACATTGTAGAGAATCAGTTTTATCAAGTAGCAATAGGCATAAGCTACTTCTGTCATATGGAGTGGAGCTACATGTACTAAAGGTGGTTCGATTGAAATCCCTTTATCGATAAATTATACTTTGTAAGTAAAGTAAAAAACAATCTTTTAGTACATATATAAACTGTTGAATCCCCTCGACACAAAGAAGCTTCTTCAAGTATAATGTCAAAGGTGGTTCAAAAATTGTTTTTGCTCACACGTTGCGAATGTGTATACATGCATTTTTTTTTAAAAAATCCTGGCTCCGCCACTCTATAGTTTTGTACCTCAAAGAGAAGCTTATCGGCAAGCATATCGACAGCAAGCTGTTCATCACCAAAAGAATTGACACAAGCAGTTCCTCCACAAGAAGCTGTTCTGACTTTGAAGGCAATTGTTCTCAATGCTTCTCCCATACACATCATTAACCTGATTAACCCCTTATCTGAGGTTGATTTTGAAAGAAATTCTTCCTATAAATAAACCAATTAACTAGTCATTTTCATTAATTTCTGGTATAACAATTACATTAAATAAGATTAATCAACAAACATGATCAAACTTACCAAGCTATCACCAATCTCACATTTTGTCACCAAGGAAGAATTTTTTGTCCTAGACACCTTAAGTGATGATTTAGGCGCAACGTGCAATGATTCCCCAAATAATGAGCTTGATTTCAGACTCTGCAAGAATCTCATGTCTTACTTAAGTCAGAAGCGAATTCAGGATTTTAAATTTATGAGTTCTGGATCCTTGAAAAGAATACTTACTTGGTACTGAATAAATTATTTATACTTTTAAACACAAATATAAGGTCTAGGCCAAAGCTACTAGGTTCTACCGAATCTTATAGCTCCACCCTTGCTTATAGCTCATCTATTTATGTTCTATGTCAAATACATGCTTTGTATAGAAGTACAAGTTTATGATATATATCCATGATTTTTTTAAAAAAATTTATCATAGTTTCCTAAAGTTATTTAATTAGTATAGAAAAATGAAGAAAATCAAATGGAAATTAATTAAGACATACCCTTGAGTTGAATGAAGGGGAAAGGGATCTTGAAGTTGCAAGTGAAGTTGAATATTGTTGAGAAGAAACATTTGGGAGAAGAGATGTTGCTCTGGCACAACATGTAACACTAGTCTCCATTTTGTGTGTTAAAATTAAGAATTTTGAGAGTGGAGAGGGGAAAATATCCTACAATGAAGAAATATAAAAGAAAGAACTTTTTTTTTATCTCAAAGTTGTTGCTATAGTTGAGTTAGTTTTAGCCTCTAACTTTTTTGGGGCATGGGGTCTAATGGGGTGGGGGTGGGATAGTAGATAAGTCGTTAATGAGATGTTGCCACATGGATGATATTTGTATAGATAGGCTGATATAAGGGGGTATGGGTGAGATTAATGACCATCACTCATAATTTTGTGACTCAAATATCTTTGTTACTAAAGAGATATGGTTTCTATTGAGTAATGACCTTTCTTCATTTTGTTTCTTTTTGTCAACTTGACACAACCCTATCATGCTTTTTTTTCTTTTTTGTTTGGAAGATCGTAGTGTTTGGATCAACTTCGTTTTGTGTTATTAGAGTTAGAGAGTTTTTGATTAAAGTTAGCTTTTGTGTGGCATATACACAAGCTACTATAATCACACTTTTATATTGTATTTGGTATTTGTTCGGATATTTTTTATTGTGACAACAAAATGTTATTATAAAGAATAATATAACATAATATGAAAATTCAGGTTCAAAGAAACATTGGGCCGTTTATAGCTAAATATATAGAAAATGATTGTTATTGAGATGCCTAACTATATATGTCTCTCTACCTCCTTACACCTTGTTAATTGAATGGTTGTTATGTATAGTATTACATTGTATTTGTATTTTACTGTATTGTTTTGATAAATACAATGTTTAGATAGATTGTATCATTTCTCATCGTTACAAGTTAAGCATACAAAAAAGGTTGGGTCACAAAAGCAGAATGAGGATTGCAAATTTGATATGAGGAACACCTACTCAATCTAAGCACAGGTTTGTTATTTTGTTGGCTGTGCAAAGAAAGTTGTTTGACCAAGAATAGATATTTGAGTGACACAGACTTAGACTTCTACTAAGCATACCATGCGGTACTTGATAATTCACTCACGAATCGTTCATCATCACATGATGCTACATATTCAAGTGGATACTGAAATTTATTCCCTATGTGACAACCAAGTTGTGGAAACTCATCAACATTTAGTTTTTGATTGTGAATATTGGGCCAAGATGGTCCAATGGGCTTGAATAGTTAATCAAGATTTCATAACAAAAAGGCCCAAAGGTGTAGGTAATCTTTATATAATTACCCAAAAAAGGGAAAATTACATGATTAAGCAAATATATATTAGTTAATTAATCATCGTAGCTATAGTTTTAGTTAAGTACTACTTGTGACCAACATTCACTGATAATTACGTAGGCTGGGGTTTCAAGTTTGTATAATTCACACGTTGGTATAATTTGAAATTTATATAATATAATTTGTTTAACTTTTGTATGATGTAATTTTATATAATATAATTTGTATAGTTATTTTAAGTTCAGATGTTTGTGTTTGTATAAATTCGTTATTTTGAGTTTATACAAAAATTACTCAATTATACAAATGTACCTGTGAATTATACAACCCGTGAATTAATCAAACAAGGCAGCTTAAACTGTAGCTACAGCCCGTAAATATGCAAACTATAGCTATGGAGCATAATTAAGTTTATTATAGTAGCTATTTGCAAAAATTCCCCCCAAAAAATCACCTAATCATTGTATACTAAATTGATTTAATACAAATATCTAATATGAATAAGCATTTATCGAATTAATGATCATAAGCCATGGTTGATTAAGAACACAGCCCGATAGACCAATCATTAATGAAATTGATTAAATAAATAGGGGTTTTGTGGCTGCAATCCATCACCAGGGATGATTAAGAACTCAACAAACGTTTTTTTTTTTTTTTTTTTCCACAAAATATGAATTCAGAATTATCTAAATTTTCGTGTGTATTAGTCTGTAATTTATTAAAAATATATGGGTCCCTTGGTGAAATAACTTGTGTGGTTCTCATCCTTTACATGGTTAAGATTATTAAATGAAGTTTTGAATATTTTAAAATTCAATCGGTGTATGAGTTATTTTTTGTCCGCACATTTCGAATCTTCCTGAATGAATTGTTCTGAGATCACGCTATATAATCTAATTAAGACAGGTTTGAAGATAATTCTCGGATGCTCAAACAAATCTTTAATTTGATTGGCATCGACTGTAATCCTCTCTACACTTGTCACGTATCTGTCAAATAATTTTTATTTTCTATATGTTTTAACCTGTACAATAATTTTTTATCTAAATTGCTCATACCCAAAACTAAAACTCAATACCAAAAGTGGTCATATCAATTACATATAGTACTCCTTTCGGTTCATAATAATAAGTGTTTACTTTAACATGTAACATATATCCCATAAGAAATACCAATCTTAGAAAAAATAGATATTTGACTATTATTTAATTAATGATATCATAGAAAATTGGAGTACTTCAAAAGACTTTTTAGGTATATATAAATAAGAACAAATTAAAAAAATAATAATATGAAAATGAACATTTATTTTGATCAAAATAAAAGGCTAAGTTGATACTCCCTCCATCCATTTTTAGTTGTCACGTTACACTTTTCGAAAATCAATTTGATTAATTTTAGATTACATTAATTTGATATAAACAAAAAAATTAGATATTCAAAAACTAAACGAAAAGTACTATAAATTGCAATTTTTTGCATATCAATAAGATGAAAAGATACATCGTAAAATGTTAGTCAAAGTTTTTATCATTTGACTCTAAAAAAAATCATGACAACTAAAAGTGGACTGAGGTAGTAGTTATTATGAATGGGAAGAGTAACAATTAATTTTGTACCGTAGAAGTATGTCTCATATACACTGCACTAATTGTTCTAGCAGGAAATATTTTTGCTCTTGGTAATTAGTGTTAATGACTAATCTTTGGAGCTAAAATGATTATCTTAAGAACAAAATTGAATTATATTAATTTAATATTTAAAATTTAAATATTCAAAAACTATACAAAAAAAATAATATAAGTTGCAATTACATATAAATTGGTCAAAATCCATGCAATTTGACTTTCGAAAAGTGAAACGTGACAAGTAAAAGTAAACCGTCAGAGTGTTGTGTTATAAGATGCTTCTTTCTTGACATTAATCCTTCAATTGCTTATTAAAATGATTAACGCCATTAATAATGTAGCCTAATTTTACCTTCTCCCACACGTTAAAATGATTATTAATTAACGTCATTAATTCATTTATTCCCTAAATACTTTAAAGTACAAAAACTAATAATCCATGGCCAACCGGCCATTGACAAATTCCAACATCGTTATTAGTCATCAATTTTGCAACAAATCAACTTTACATTAATTTTGACATATTAGATTATTAATTTCATCCCAAAATAGTTATCAAGGCTAATTTACTTACTCCCTCTGTCTCTAATTATTTGTCCATTTTTCCTTTTTTTAGTTATCCCTAATTACTTGTCCATTTTGACAAATCAAGAAAAAACAATTCTTTTTTTTACCTATTATACCCTTAATTAATTACTTTGAAAAGAACTTTTTGAAAAGCTTAAATTTTTAATTCACCCACTTCATAATTAATAGGGGTAAAATGGTAAAGTCACTATGTCATTTATTATTTTCTTAATAGGTGTATCAATTCAAAAGTGAACAAATAATTAGGGACAGTGGAGGTATTATTTTACAAAATTAAAGTGAAACTAATTGTTTGTATTCCATTTTATCCTTATAATTAAATGTTTTTGAAATAAGATTAGCTTGTCTTGTTCTTAAATAAAGTATAATTTATTGGATAGAGATAAAATAAACTTTTGTTTATAATTTCTAAAGGACGTGCAAAAGACAATTTGATGACTAATATTGAACGAAAAAAATACTATTTTTATTTTTAAAAAGTTAATGACTAATTAATTTTAAATTACTAGCCAAATTCATATAGTTTTGACTCTTAAAATAATAGTACTTCCTCCATTTCAAATTAGTTGAATTGTTGAGGTGTTCACACTCTTTAAGAAAAGAAGATTAAGACATAAATTAGGCATAACTTTCCATTTTTACCCTTATCAACTATTGTTAAATTTATGATTAATACTCCCTCCATTCCATATTAATTGAATTTTTGAGGTGTTTCACACCCTTTAAGAAAAGTAGATTAAGACATAAATTGAACATGGTTTTCCATTTTTACCCTTATTAATTATTGTCAAATTTATGATTAAAATAACTAAATATTAATTAATCACTAATTTCAATACTAACTAATGAAGGGTAAAATTGGAAGAACACTCTAAATGTAGTCTTGAAAACTGAACAATTAAGTTAATTTGAAAAATGAAAAATGTCTCAACAATTCAATTAATATGGAATGGAGGGAGTATAACCAAACATTAATTATAATAACTAATTCCAATACTAACTAATGAAGGTTAAAATTGGAAGAATATTCTAAATGTATTCTTGAAGATTGAACAATTACTTTAATTTAAAAAATAAAAAATATATGAATAATTTAATTAATTTAAAATGGTCGGAGTATTTCATTTAAAAGATACCATTTCGTAGTTTTATTAATATCATTTATCCAAAAGGGACTAAAGGCAGTTTTTGGTCCACAAGAGCTACATCATGCCCTATTTTCTAGTGACTGCCTTTATAGACTGCCTTCAATAGAATGTTCAAAGTCAATATTTATCATCTACTTCTGCTCAACCAATAGGAATTAATTGTGGATTGTTAAAATAACTAAATACTTCAAAATTTTGGACCACTTTTTAGGTTTTGTAGATTTTTATTGTCTACTCCATTAGTCCATCATCTCATGACATTCAAAGTTATGGAGGATACGAATTAGGAGAGCGAAAAATCACTTGACGTTTTTTTTTTAGTGATGTATGAATTGTAATAATTATATCTCTTAACAATATGTAATTTGTATCTTAATCATTACTGAAAAAAGGTTAGAATGTAATATTTGCATACTCAATAGATTTGGGGAGAAGTGATTAAACAAGACTTGACGGAGAATATGACCTTACAAAGGAAGTTGTGGAGGACACAATTTTAGGGTAGTAGTGTGCTGACTTGCTATCCGTCCATACTAGTAGTCATAGTATTGCTCCTGTAGTTTCTTATTCTTTGATTTCTGTTGTTATGTTTTTTTTTCTTGTACTTCAATTATTGCGGTATTTTGCTTTCTTATGCTTTCACTTTTGTAACTTTTTTCTTGACTTCGAGGTCTATCAGAAACAATTTCTCTATCATCTGAGGTAGGGGTAAGGTCTAGGTACACTCTACTCTCCCTGACACCCAGTTTGTGGGACTACACTGGATATATTGTTATTGTATACTTAATAGGTTTTCTAATGCATATAAAAAGTTTGAGCCAAAGTTATTGAAGTTGGTTGAACCCATGACATCTACACATCCAACCCTAAGGTTAAATTAGTAGGCCAAAGTTAACTCGTATATATATGCTAGTGGAAGGTAGCGGTACTCTATAATATGATAGAGGGGTATGTCAGTTGATTCGAACACCACAATCATTTTTTGAAAATAGCAAATTCATTTACTCAGATAACTTAGAAGGTTCAATAATTTCAAGATTGAAACATTCAGTATGAGTAGCTTGGCTCCTGTGTACAACTTGCCTTGTGGCTTGCTGCTATTACTCTTGAATTGTCATTTCAACAATTGGAATTTTGTGCATTAAGCACCTTTACAAGAAAGAACACACAAAAGAACAATGACAACAAGTCAATTAGTCCTATCAAGAAGATGCTAAACACAACATAGTGAAGATTGTATCCTTCTAGGAAGAAAAAGAATTTCATTCCGGCAATGGATAATTTACAGAATCACTTAGAGACTCTTATCAGACATGAACAATCTACTCTTTACAGTTTACACTAACAACAAATTGTTACACGAATCGTAGTATTCTAACCACCAAAACTTATCGTCTAGTAATACTAGTAGGAGTCTTTCGCGGACATATGTGTGGAATGTCAATCTGATTTAATGGAGTCTGGACTACTAGAGATGCTGTCATGGCTATCATCACATGCAGCCAAAGCTCTCTCTAAATTAGTAACAATATCAGTCATTGTAGGTCTATGTTTTCCTTCCAAATGCACACAATGCATTGCAGTATATGCCACCAATTCTACTCCCTCAGCTTCCGTCAACTCTGGCAGCCCAACTCTGGGATCCAAAATCTTGTTCAATTCTCCAGCCATAATTGCTGGTACTGCAAAGTCGACAACACTCATTGGCATGTCCCCGTTTTCACTAGTTTTGAATAAGGCTCTTTTTCCGGTCAAAAGTTCTAACAATACCACCCCAAGTCCATAGACATCACTCTTTGCTGTCAAGACATTTAGGCCATAGTACTCTGGATCGATATACCCAACTGTGCCTGCTGCCCTCATTGGCTGACTGAAACTGGCATCAGTCTCCGACCACATTAAGGATAATCCAAAATCTGACACTCTTGCGATCCAATTTGCATCGATCAAGATGTTGGATGACTTGATGTCCCGGTGAATTATAGGTGGAACTGCATAATTGTGAAGGTATTCGATGCCACGAGCAGCATCTAATGCAATCTTGATCCTCATTTTCCAAGAATTGACTACACTACTACTCTTCTCCACGTTGTTCTTATCGTGTAAATGATCATAAAGCGCCCCATTCTTCATGAACTCATAAACCAAAAGTCTTTCATCCATTTCTTCACAATAACCAACCAATCTAACCAAGTGTTTGTGGTGTAGTCGGGACAAGAACGTCAACTCTGATTCAAAAGCCCTCTCTTTCTCTAGGAATTTCTTCATCTTCGGACTCATTTCACCACGCTTAATTGCAACCTCACGGCCATCAACTAATTTTCCCTTGTAAACAACCCCAAAGCTGCCAGCACCAATCTTATTCTTTAAAGAGAAATTGTCCGTAGCTGCAACAAGCTCCGAAAACAGAAACTCCTCTGCCCTATCACCATGTATAGACGAAGTTCCACTCCTTTGACGCCTCATTAACCTCGACCCTTGGCGCCTAAGAGTAGATGATCTTGAAACTTGACCACTACTATAACATTGTTGAGCAACATTATTAGTACTAATAGTAGGTTGAACAGAATTATGAATTTTCTTCTTCCCAAAACAAACACCAGTCCATAAACAATAAACAACAGTACAAATCCCTGCAATAGCCCCAACTGATCCAACAATCACAAAAGCTAACAATCCCTTTCTCAACCCCTTAGATGGCGACGATGGAACCATAATAAACACTGGTGGTGATGGTGGTGGAGCTACTCCAACCGAAAAATCACAAGGCCTACAAATATTACCATTCCCAGAACACAACGTTTTCGATTGAGGATATACACCACAATCACATACATTCTCAACACATGGACCTGGAAGAATCATTGGTAGAGGAAGCTCAGTACCTGAAGGATACATATTACTACTCCAACCAGGTCCCCAACAGATAACAGAAAAATTCCCACTTGTTAATCCACAAGTAAAATCTAAACCAGCAACAATTGATTCAAATGAAAGACCTTTCGTTAAATTCGTCGAAAATTCACCATTCCCACCCCAACAAACAACTGTATAATTCATTCTAAGAACCCCACAAGTATGATTAACCCCTAAAGCTAATCCATTATACTCATAAGCAAAATTAGATGGAATATCTAATTGACCATTTTCATTATCTCCTTTGCAAATTAAAAAACCTGTAGAATTCATCCCACAGGCATGTTTTCCACCGGCAAATATATTCACCACTGTAATATTACCAAAACCAGATTGAATAGCTGAAGCAATATCGCTATTGTTTCCCCAGCATACAACTCTATTTGAACTTTTCAAAATTCCACAAGAAAATCCCGACCCAGATGAAATTGACATGAATTGTGACGACCCATTTGGTTGTTTCGCCAAATTCGAGTCATCTCTCCAACATTTAACATTTTGGGTACCGTTTGTTAAGCCGCAAATTTGAGTATCTCCCATTGTAACAGTTGTTAACAAAGTTGAGTAACTGAAGAAAAGTCTTTTGGGTTGAAAACTTGAGTTCCAGAAGAGAAGGGAAAACCCACCGGTTTCTACGCCGGTGAAGCCGTTAACTCCGCCGGCGATGGAGTTAAAGGAGACGTTAGGAGGTATGGGGATGGATGCTGTCTGATTTTCTGACCAGCATTGGATTCTTTGGATTGGTTGAGAAGCTACTATGCCGCAGATAGTGATGTTGGCGCCGTAAGCGACGGCCAAAGTGGTGACGGAACTACCGAGGGCATGAGAAAACGGTAGTAAAACAGAAGTTATCAGTGAGATAACGGCGGTGATGATAACGGCGTCGGCGCCTGCGCCGGAGATGGGTAATGTCATCAGAAATTTTCTCTCATTTGTACCGAAAAAAAGAAGCAATTGTGGATTGTACTGTATATGTGTGAATGAACAGTAACTAAGCTTACAAGAATTTTAATTTATAGAATTCAAATTCAAAATATAAAGAAATGGTTGGAAGGATTTTTTTTATTTTTTGTAAGACACTATTTGGTATGAAGGAAAATGTTTTCTTCTAAAAATGATTTTCTAGAAAAAGTTCTCTCAGAACAAAAACAAGTGAATTTATTACTTATTTTTTGTATTTGGTAGATAAGTAAAATATTATTCTAAAAATATTTATATGTTATATAGCAAAATATTATAAAGACATGAATGAGGATGAGTCGAGTAGGTGTTCGAAGGTGGCGGGTGGGATGTTCAAGGGGTGGAGGTTGGGGGATTAGGTGGGCGGAGATAAACATTAAACTTGGAATGTCACTTATACACATTATTTTTCCTAATGTATGGAAAGATCTTTCACGTACTTGATCACTTTCCTTTTTATAGGCAGAAATTATGAATAAGAAGATAATTTTACTAACTCATCGTTTAAAAAATTTGTTGAAAATTTAACAAATAAATATCTTTCAAAAAGAATTGATTGCAAGAGTAACGATAGGAAAATTTTAGTTAATACTTTCTTGATTTAGTAAGGTGGACAACTAATATGAGACAATTATTTTAGTAGGATGATCAACTAATATGGAATGAAGGAAGTAAAAGTTTAAGATTAAAAGTTTTATCCATACTTAATGTAACTTTTAGAAAAACCTTGACAATCTAGTTTTCTAGACATTTTAGCTTTTAGAACCCTCCTTTCCCTTTGATCCTTTCCGCGTTCATTATCCTATTTCAATTCGATTAAGATAATTTTCTCACTTTAGGAAAACTTGTTTTTTACTAGATTTTTTTTTTTCAAACATATGAAAATTGAAAAACATTTTTTGGAAAATATTTTCCTCTATACTAAACGACAAATGCACAATTTACTATTCACGCCATTTCAGTTTATTTTTCTTGCTTTACTTTTTAATACGTTTAGGAAAAAAATCTCTATTTTTGTTTATTTAATTTCGATTTTCTACATTAAATATTTAAAATAATAAAATTAAAAAATATTATAATAATACATTTTACATATTTTTAAATTTATGATCATAAAAAGATTTCTTAAAAAAAATATATTCTAAAATTGTACTATCAAGTAGGAATCAGCCAAACCAATTAAAATGAATTATCACAAATTAATTTGAGACAGGGACGGCTACGCCATTATGTTTGAATCGTTCTTTTTTGCAGAGTTCATATATGGTACATATCATAAATGCAATGTTGCCATATGTCTCTCTTTTTCTTTTAGTTTTTAGGTAATTTTATACTCCCTCCATCCCATTTTATGTGGCACTTTTTGAATTTCGAGATTCAAATAAGTCTAACTTTGATCGTAAATTTTTCATAGATCTTTTGAACATTTTGAATTATCAATTGTTGTGACTTATAGTACTTTTTACGTAGTTTACAAATATATAAATTTTATTTCAAAAAAATTGAAGATTTCATGCGCAAATTTCTGGTCAAACTTAAACTGTTTGACTCTCGAAAAATGAAAAAATGCCACATAAATTGGGACAGAGGAGTACCTTTTTTCGTCTCAAATAATATGTCGTAATTTTCAAGTTCTTTAGAAAATGATAGTTTTTTCGTTATATTATATGTGACGTTATTTAACTTGATATGATATTTAAGAAAAAATGAAGTTCAAACTTGTGGTTTAGAACAATTCTTTGATATTTATGTAGTTATAAATCATTTCATTAAAAATAACATAGAATTTTTAAAGTGAAAATTATTTCTTATTATAATAACGAGATTATTTTTTTTGGAATGTAGGATGGAAGGAGTATTACTTTTTTTTTATTAAATTTATGATTTTATTTTTCTTTTTTGTTTATTTTTAAAAATAAATAAATTAGGTAGCTATTTAATTTAAATGTTGTATAAGATATATTCAAGAACATAAGATTAAAGCATATTGTGGTACACTTTAGTATTTTACATATATTTAATTTTAAAATCATAAATTCAAAAGTATTTTCTTTTATGTTTTTAACTTCGTATGAAGTTAACCTATACAAACAAATTGAGACGGAAGTAGAAATTATGTAGGAGTTTTAACTATTTTACTCTTTATTGATATCTGAACAATCATAGCATCACTTCATATTTGAGGTGTTTAGTCTTCAACAACAATAATTATAAGCGTGAAATGGAGAAGAAGAAAACTAATTACTGTTTTCCTTAACTTTAAAGAAAACAAATCATTTCAAATAACTATTTTTAAAAAGCACGACAAATAAATTTAGATGAAAAGAATATGTCTCAAAATACTAAAACTTTTTTATCAAAAATATGTATCTCAGACTACTTGTCACTTTAAAAGTTTAAAATAAAATCAATTTCTAGGAATCATTTGATAGCTGATTAAAATTACATATGTATTAATAATGCAGATATTAGTTATACAAGATATATATATATATAAATCGAAGAAGCCATAGTTGACGAAAGGATAAGATGGTGTGTGAACGTTGACATATTTTATATCTATAATAAAGTGTGAATTGAAATAGGAAAGTACTTAAGAAGATATTGTGGATCCAAGAGTAAATATATACCACATAGAGCAATATGGTTGTTATATAGGGCCACCGGCCACATTATCACACAATATGTCTTTAATTAGGAAGGGAGCAAGCAGGTATATGATAGAATAGTCGATGTGCATATAAAATTGACTTAGGTACCATCATAATGACAAAAAACTTATTTAATCCCTTAATATCATCAAAAGTTCAAATTTTAATAATTTTAGTAATTATTTAGTTAGTTTTATCCCATGTTATGCATCATGGACTTATGGTCAACTAGCTTGTTTAGGAAAATAATCATAGTAATTGGATTAGCTGATGCATACCTCGATTAATTTTACGAGGTATGTGTTATCCCCCACTAGCAAAGATATTGAATAACTCTATCCGCTAAAGTTTCAATAGATGGAAGAAATCATCTAATGATAACATTTGCCTCCACTATCATTTACTTTGTCCTCAACTAGCTTTATCATATAGAACCTCAAGCCTCAAACACGATCAATGGCGTTGAAGGTCCATTCCTCTGCCAGCGAATATCCATGATATACTTTTCCTTGACCCGAGGGTCTATCAGAAACAACCTCTCTGTCTTCCAAGGTAGGGGTAAGTATAAGATCTACATACACTTCACCCTCTACAAACCTCACTTGTGGAATTACATTGTATTTGTGTTGTTCTTGTTGCCTCCTGGGATTTTAGAAGTTGAAAAAGATACAAAAAATACTTACAAAACAAGGAATAATAATATTGTAGCCACTAAAAATATTAAGAACTGAGAAGGTTTAAACAAATTAACACTTGGCAAATGCTAAAGAGAGCTACTCATCATCAAATCTATACATAAATTTTGGTGAGGGAAGGTAGGTATAAATATTGGAAATCACTGTTTATAATAATTGCACATACATGAATTTCTTCTCACAATTGGAAGCTATAAACAAAGTTACAAAAGAATCTAATAGATAAGAAATTTGGGTCTTCATAGATGGCGGCTACTCCTGAACAAATAATCTATACAAAAATTTGTTCTTCCGGTGAAGAGGTACTAACCTTGTACAACAAATTTAGAGTATAGGTGTGTTGCGTCTCCTGGAATAGCAAAAAAAATTACTTGCCAAATATCATCGCACATTTGTGAATTCACAAGTAGGGATTCCATGGTTTTGAAACCATTCGGGCATTTGAAACCTTTCGCGAAGCACAGGCCTTACATCCTTCTGCTCAGATAGATGCTTGAGAAGTGGAAGGATTTCTTCCAAAAGCTAATGTAGAAGATGAAAACGAAGTTAAACTCAGAGAGTCACAGGGGATCAAAGTAGACTAAAATTTGAGGAATAGACCTCATTATTATTTTCTGATCATTCCTTATACCTGGTTGTCATGGGGTTGTCCAGGAGAAAATGAAATGCACGGGATTCCATTTAAAGGCTGTAACAAGAAACTGAATGGGTTGTTATCAACAATGACAACCCGGCATAAATCCTCTGATATGCATGACAGATCCTTCACATGTTCCCGGAATTCCCTGTGATGCGCATTTAGTGTCAAATTTACCATAGTTATATTATTTATTATACAGAAACAACAGTGACTTTGAACTATTTGAGATGTTATAGGTGGCATCAGTTCACAAGGAGAAACAATCCAAGGGAAATCAACTGTTTGTAGTAGGGGTGTGTTCATAATTCAGTAAAAACCAGACTACCAAAATAAACCAAGCAACCAAACCACTAAAGAGGAAAACAATACCATACCGAATTTAATTAGGTTTGGTTCTGATATCCTATTTCAAGAAACCAAAAATACCGAATTATTATTTTCCGAATCCGTACTATCGTCTGTAGTTTAAATTTCACACAGAATAAACCATATAAAAAAAACAAGAAACACATAACACAATGGTCAGAAACCGCCATCATTAATGGAATACCCATGTGAAATAAAATAAAAACTACTAAGCAACGAATTTAGAAAACGTCATATATTTATCAAACCTCACCATCCACATGTATTCGACGTGGCTGTCACGTCATCCAAACCGTTCACTTTAAAGTGATGTCAACATGGTGTGCCATATCATCATATCCATTGACTTATCTACGTCCATGTTGCTCCCACCTCAACATGTCGTAGTGTTGTTTTCTTTCCACATGGCTTTTTTTAAAGGATTGCCCACACAAAATTCTACTACAATCTGACTTCATTTATCCATGAGTGTTTATTATTGACTATACGTGGCAATATTCAACTCAATACCACCCTCGTATTCATCATGGTGTTCAAATGATAATGAACTTATTCACACCATCATGTAGTGTAAAGTGTAAACTCAAAAAGAACAAACAAAAAAGAGAACATTTGAACTGATGTCAGTATGGCAACATTCAACAACATTTCCACCTCATCTTTACCAACAACGTACTCAATGAAATCCCACAAGTGGGATCTGGGGAAGGTAGAGTATACGCAGGAAGAAGTACATCCAAGTACACCCTCAGCTCAAGTGCAGCACATCCAAGTACAAAGAAGAAAGAAGTAAAAGTCGTCCTTGGCACAAATTATTAACTCGTGGATAGCAATTTCAACCTGAGTTTTCCCTCATTCGAGATATATCCATTTCATTTCATTCCTGTCCTCAGCCTGTGTATTCACAACAAGGCCACTGACACCTTCCTGGTTACCCCTCAAGCAGCTATTGTCAATTGACATCACCTGAATCCAAGCCTTACGCTTGTCACTTGGATACGGTTGATGCAAAAATCATTATCAACAGAAACTGACAAGTTATTTACTTCGCTAATCTCGTCGGATAGTCAATAAGATTTAGAATTCTGCTTCTTGTTTCAAGCTCTAACGCACGATCTAGAGTGAGAAGAATGAACGAGACAATCCTAATCCATGTAGACTTCTCGATATAGTGTGGTGCACAACACACCGATAAGTACAACATTTACTTATTCAGCATCAAACATTTCCATGAATCCAATTTTCCTTCTAATAGCATCATATTTTTACTCCTTTTATCCGTTTACTTTCAGATTATTTCTTTACTCTATGGCACTTAAAAAGAACAGATTAGCCTCACATTTAACATGTCAAATTATGCCAGATAGGAAAGACAAAAAATAGTAAAAGACAGAACTACAAGTATCTATACTTACGTGCTGATAGTTGAAGGACGATAAAGTCTATGGCTAAACAGATTCTCAAGGTCAATTTTGTCAACAACGGGTTTTGCATATCCTGTATGCACATAACAACCATAAGATCAATATTTTTGGATGAAGTTGCCAATGAAAAGGAAGAGAACTAAATCAAGTAGAAAGTAATGAGTTAACCTTCAAGTCCAGCAGTAAACAAGACCAGATTAGCAAACTCGCTAAGTTGTTTTAGAAACTCGTGTAATCCAGGACGTTCAAAAACTGTGACATAGTTGATTTTAGGTTTGCCATCATATTCCTAAAGCCTCCAAGAAGAGAATCAGCATGGATGTCAAAGAAACTTGCTAGAATATTCTGTCAAATAGTAAAGTTTACCTTTTCCGAAGATACGCACTCAAGCTCAAACCACTTCAACCCAGCCTCTGTCGCCTGGGAGCAAATGATGGTAGGCAAACTTGATGTCTCATATGCACAAATCAATGTTTCATCCAAGTCAAGAACTACCTGCATCCAGCATCTAAGAACTTGAGAAAAACATAAACAGAAGGCAGTCATTTTAACAAAATATCTATTAAAAGATTGATCAACACCATTGACAGTCAGCAGTATCCGTATTCCAAGAAGCATCGGTTATCCAGTTCTACAAACATTTAATAAGCTGGTTATCTGAAACCCAGTCAGGTTGTGGGTACAATTAGTTAAAGTGATTTTAGACCCTCTGTTCTTACTAAAATCCACCATCTCTTCTTGATACAAGTCAACTTTCGAATTCAGTTAGATGTCAATACTCTTAAAAGATTCTGCCAGAAACTTCTTTGAACAACAACTTTTATTCATCAAGTGAAGCTATGAAGGTATATTCTTCGAAACCAAGACGTAGTCAGTCATGTGCATAGATAAAAATGATGGAGAAAAATGAACTTATGGAACGACAGTCAAAACATTTTTATGGTCTGGCCAGCCATGTAATTGACGGTTGATGACACAATGTTTAATTATGGAACACTTCAAAATTCCGATACCTAAAATACACTCAAGATTGTTGATATAAGGCTCTTCTAGTATAAAAGAATACTACCTATTACTAATATAGGGCATATTACATATATAGCAGCCTTCAAATTTGCAACAACAGCACTTTGCTGGCTCAAGTCTGTATCACAGCCTAACAAAAAGCTCATTGGACTTGCAGGACTATAAACTAGCCAGCTAATTTAACAATCTATTTACTCAAGGGACCTTATCCACTACACCACCTTCCCAACAAATAAGGAAAGAAGTGATCAGAAGAAACCCAAAAGAATACCATAACAATGCAAAACATAGAAATCACCTTACTAACTAAAAACACATGTTGTAATCACAACATTCTCTATCCTTTGACAATTTTTATGGAAAATTAATGATTCTCCAAGGAACTCATATCCTCATTATAGTTGCCCTGCTATAGAACTTCCTCCTTTTACCAATTTAAATTTCCATAAAACCATTCATCTATTCGGATTAAAAGCTAACTTTGCATGTTATATGCTTATACTAAATTTTCAAGTTGACTTGTAATCATCCTGGACCAATCTGCACATGGTTTTCACACTACTTAACTAGCTTACAACAGCAGCCAAGGGTGTGGTCTAGTGGCCAATAAAGTGGGTGAAAACCATGAGAGACCAGGTTTCAAATTCCAACACTGACAAAAAAAAATAAAAAATAGGTGATTTCTTCCTATTTGTCTAAGTTTTGTACCTGTGTTGGTCACTGTTGTTTAGCTTGTATCGCACACATTATGCCTCTTCAAAAAGCATATATATACAGCAGACATTACGTTCCTTCAGGACATAAAAGCTAAGATGATCTAATACATCATTTGTAGGATTAACCAGACAATACAACACCAATGCATTTTGCAAAGAAAAATCAATTATTACCCATGAATTTCTATTCACTTATGAATCAATATGCACCTTGGCCAATCCAAAATTTCTTCCTACTATTCCAAGCAACAAATTAACTACAGCCATTTTACTTATCATATCATACAATTCATTGTTACTTTTACATGTACTTGAGTTTATTATGGCATGAATCAAAGAATGGGAAAGAAAAAGAATGTATTTATTGACCATCTCCCTGCTACAGCAAGTAACAAACAAGAAGTCATGCACAAGCATACATTAGTTAGGTCAGCAGTTAATGAACTGAAGCTTCGAGACTCGAAAGGCCGAAGAATAGAAATCAAACATTGACCTACACTATGCTTCCTAAAATTTTGGGTGTCTACTTTGCATTTAGTCTTTCTCCAATATTAGATATCAACACTTCTGAAATTTCCTTCGGAAGTGATCTTGTAATCATCCAACATCTAATCAGCATTCCTCTTAAAACTTATACTGCACAACTTATAACTATTCAACCAAAAAAGTTGTAGTTTACCAGCATATCCAAAATTTATAAGCATTAAATTCAGTCTGTATTCCTAAGAAAAATCCAATCCTCAACCCAGAAAAAGAAACTAAATACGCAAATAATCTAGTTTTAGTGTTTTACAACAGGTCCTAATTTACCATGTAGCTTGAATTTAACCACTTCCACTGCTGAGTAGCAGTCTGGCACAAACCATGACCATTAAATACAACAACATACCCAGTGTAGTCCCAGAAAGTGGGATTTGGGGAGGGTAGAGTATACGCAAACCTTACCCCTACCTCAGAAGTAGAGAGGTTGTTTCCGATAGACCCTCGGCTCATGGAAAAACAGTTCAAAGGCTTCCAGAAAAAGAAGAAATTGAAGTACAAAAAAGAGAAGATAATAACAAAAACATCAGAAAACCATGACCATTGAAATACACACAGGTTAATTGCCAAGTGCAAACCTACTAGATTCCTAATAAGTAAACAACTTTTAGCAACGATAATCTGATCAATTCGTGAGCGACCAATACAAGAGTGATATATGATTCATTCTCACAAATAATCTGAATTAGTCATGTTCATCTGAATGATAAGTAGTTCAATGATAATGTAAGTATATAGGTTGTTTGATTGATGAACAAGTTAAGCAAAAGCTATACAAGCATTAGCTAAGCAGAGATTTACATCGGATTTAAACACTATATAATACTACAAATAATGAAGTGTTTTGTTGCATTAATAGTACAAAGTTATATGCTGGGACTATTTTTCCTTATATAGCAAAACATATAGTCATACGATCCAATAAAACGAAAACACAATACCTAAATCCAATTTCTACAGCTAATTACGAGAAATTACCGTGAGCTTCTGTAAACGTTCCTCCTCAACACTGATCGGGACACTTCCGGTTGTGATTTGCAGAGTCAAGAGAGCAACGGATGACGTCGGCGGCGCCTCCTCCTCCGGCGGCTCAACGTCAGGCAGCGGCTTGAACTGCGGAGAGGAAGAGAGAAGAGAGCTATTGCGAACGCCAAAGTAGGAGAGAACCTGAGTTACACAAGGCGTTCCTTTGAGGATCTGAACAAAGATCTGGAAGAAAAAAGCTAGCCAGTTCAGTAGCGATTTCCAAATTTGTAGAGTTCTCGTCGGCACGTAGACTTGTGCTGCTTGAACAAGCTCCGGCATGGTTTCGACCGGAAAAACAAAGACCGGTGAATTTGTATAAATTCCGATGAATCCACCACTGTGGAAGTCAAAAATAGCAGATTAATGGAGAATTCAAAAGTTCATTTTTTTTTCTCTTCTACTGATTAGTAGATGCTGAGTGTATTATTATTAGGATAAATATTATTGTGAAATAATTATTTGACCACAAAATCTCTATCACTACTTTTCCTTCTTTTTTTAAAAAAAAAATATAAATAAAAAAAGATAACTTATAAATTTATCACTTAAGAATTTTTCCATGTAAATTTACAAACTTATTTACACATTCAAAAAATAAAATTTAACTATATTTAAGTTTTGTATATTAATTAATAATTTGAGATAACTATTTATAAGAAGACGGATAATTAATGATGGAAGTATAATATATTATGAGGTTGAGAAAGAGAACATTTGATCCACGAGTGGACAATTTATTTTTTAGAATTTATTTAGTTTCCGCTTAATATGTGAAATCAATATTGAAATTAAATTTGAATTCATATACTAGAATCAATTTTATTTGGATGTTTTAACATAATTTTTTTATTCTTAATTATTCAAATTTAAAATTTCTAATTAAAAATAAAGATATCTCAATCATTCTAATACAAATTATGATGAATTTCTTTTTTTTGTCCAAAAACAGAACTTTAAAGTTTTGTTGGAAAATAAAAAATAGAATAAAAAGAGTTTTGTCGGAATTGGGAAAGAAGCAGAGGCCTTTTATTTTATTTTAAATTGGGATTCTAAAACCAAAGTTTTATTTAAGTAGGAATAAAGTTATGTTTTTTTAAGTTCTCCATTTCTTTTCCAATTTATATTTGACAACTTTTATTATTACCTTTTTAGTCAATTAAATGTTTGAAGATTTTAAATTATTTGTGTTGATTGATAAACCATAATAACTGCCTCAAATTTATTGAATGCAACATATCAATAGGAACAATTATGATAAACACTTTGTCCATATGGTCGGATAAAATTTAGAAGTAGTTCAACTACTCATTTTATTTATTCCTTCTTATATAAAAGACGATAATATTATAGTTAAAAATCAGTACACGCAAGTAGAGTTGTTCATAGTTATCGTAAAAAACTCAAATCGAGTTGCAATTCGAACTAAATTGATTAAAAAATTAATAGTTGATGTGGTTTGGTTATGTTTGGTTTTAAATGTTGAAATCAATACTATTTGGTTTGATTTTTATTTTACTAAAAAAAAAATGCAAAAATAACAAAATCGAACCGATAAATTATATATATAAATTTTATAATTATTGATATATTATTCATAATAAAATATAAATATTTTGTTAAATTTTAATCAACTTAAGTTTTTAACTTTGCCTTTTTTTCTCTAGCTCAACACTTAAAATTTAGCTCAAGGTATGTTGGAATTAGTTATGATGGGAGAAGTTATATTGAGATTAGTTATTCTGAGATTGTTTCTTATTGATTGTTTGATTTGTTGTGTTAAAACTTTTTATATGTATTTTTTTTATAGAGCTTTATTTATTTATTCACTTTTAAAAGTAAATTACGTGAATCTCAATTATTTAAATTTGTATTTCACATGAATCGAAATAGGCTCGTGGGAAGCATCTCCTCTTCACTATCATAAGTAAAATATTAATTAAAAATTGGCCAAAATTGTATTAAAACACCTGTCAAAACTAGAGCAAGCAGCTATACTATACAAAAATAAAAAGGATTTGAAGGATATTTTTGTCATTTCAATTGTTTTATCCCAGGTTAAATTGTCCTGGTATTGTTATTCCACCAAGAAGGAAAGATAACTTATTCTAGTACTATTTGCTAATCTTGTGATAAGTTATCTCATACTTTGTAACCAAACAAAAAATAAAAAAGAACTAACAAATTATCCCATGACTATTTTCTTTTATCCATCACACCACACGACCGATAAGTCTAAGTCCATCAAAATTCATTACTTTAATATTTACCTGCCTTACCTCACATCACATAGTCACGACTTCTCTAAATTGAATCACTTTGTTAATGTATTAATAACTCTAATATTGCTTAATTGAATCCACAATAGCTTTCATGTGGATTGTTCATATGCTAAAATGTTTGTAGTCTATCGAGATGAGTATGCCCTCAACAAATTTATTACGACGATTATTCTTTTCATTTGATTTGATTTTATAAATTTAAAAACCGACTAAATTGATTTGATTTTGATTTTAACCAAATATCGATCCAAATCGGATCATGAACACCCCTACCTACATGGATCCTCCCTATGATGTTAGGGGCGAGGGTTAGTAATCTTTATGTGGATACGATCAGATTCAATAATTTTGCTCAAATGATATATTTATATCAACAAATTATATATATATATATATATATTATAAATTTTATTTTATATATATAAAATTTAATTATTGTCACTTAAAATTATTCTTATAAATTTTATTTTATTTTTTAATTTCATCTCTAATGCTAGTTGAGATGCCCATATGAGCCAACATATTACAACTACTAGTCCGACCACATATGGACCCTCCTCTAAGGTGCTTTTACAGCACATCCCGCGCTATATATCTCTTTGCAAGGGTCATTTCCACTTTTGCCCCTATTTGTATTGGTCTTTAATTATCTAGCTAGGATTTAAGTTTGGAAAAATTGTACATTATAATAAATTATAAAATCAAAATAAATATTATAGCTATAGTTTCATTTAATTCTAATTCGTAGCAAATACATTGCCCTTCTCGCCTCTCTCCCCTAAATCTCACTCGCCTCTCTCACTTTTAATACAAACACAAATGGAGTCCGAAATCAAAAGGGCAACAAATTTTTTCGAAAATTCCAAAAGGGTAACTCAATTAATTTTGAAACCAAAACGGTAACAATTGTTAACACCGTGTAAAATAGATTTTGTAAAACAAGACTCAAATTTCAATGAGCCTTACAAGGCTCAAATTCCTATGAGCCTTAATTTGAGCCTTGTAAGGCTCACCCGCCAATGAGCCTTACAAGGCTCATAGGAATTTGAGCCTTGCAGGTTGTTTTATAAAAAAAATAAAAAAAATAAAAAAAAATTCATTTTATTTTGTTGTTTGTTAAAAGTCTAATAATAATAATAATACATAGTTGTTGATATGATGCATAAAGATAGTTTAGACCTAAATCTAGACGGACATATACATGTGAATTTGTAGTGTGGTTTCTTTCAATGAAGATAGAGACAAGTAGACAATTGTTGTTACATTTTTTTTCTTTTTATGTTATATTATATATTTAATTAAAATTTGTAAGATTTAGTCTAACTAACAAAAAAAGAATAATATTAAAAGAGGTTCAAATTTATTCTGCTCTAATAGTAAAATTTCATGGGGATAAAAGAATTTCGTAGAAATATCATTATTCCCACCAATCACTTTTCAATTATATCTTTGAAAAATAATTATTGTTTAGAGATTCTACATATCCGGCTTATCCAATTGTTAACGAATGGATTGGTTTACAAAAAAATTTACCAAATATTTGTAAATGTGTAAACAATAATTATCCCCAGTCCATTCAGTAACAATTGGATAAGCGGGATATGTAAAATCTCTAAACAGTAATTATTTTTCAAAGATGTGATCGAAAAGTGATTGGTGGGAATAATGATATTTCTACGAAATTCTTTTATCCCCATGAAATTTTACTATTAGAGCAGAATAAATTTGAACCTCTTTTAATATTATTCTTTTTTCCTTAGTTGGACTAAATCTTACAGATTTTAATTTAATATATAATATAACATAAAAAGAAAAAAAAGGTAACAACAGTTGTCTACTTGTCTCTATCTTCATTTAAAGAAACCACACTACAGATTCACATATATATGTCCGTCTAGATTTAGGTCTAAACTATCTTTATGCATCATATCAACAACTATGTATTATTATTATTATTATTAGACTTTTAACAAACAACAAAATAAAACAAAAATATTGTATTTTATTTTTTTTAAAAAAAACAACAACCTGCAAGGCTCATTGGAATTTGATCCTTGTTTTACAAAACCTATTTTACACTGTGTTAACAATTGTTGCCGTTTTGGTTTCATAATTAATTGAGTTACCCATTTGGAATTTTCAAAAAAATCTGTTGCCCTTTTGGTTTCGGCACACAAATGTTTACATTGTGTTTGTGTTGTACAAAGCAAGAGAGACTGTATATACAAATACAAATACATATATCTTCGTCTTATACACTTATAATTATACTAATACAATTCTTCCACTGCCAGTTCTCTTTTATTTTTCTCTCTCTCACGTTTTATACAAACACAAATTATACAAATACAATATACAATTTGTGTTTGTATAAACGAGAGAGATTTGATATACAAATAAATATGTTTTAATTTGATTCAATTGTATACAAATTCAAATTTTATGCAGATATACAAACATAATCAATGATAAAAATACATAGTAGTTACATACACACAATTATCTAACCGATATACATATACAATTCATTTCTCTCCACTTTATCCCTCTCTCGCTCGCATCTCTCATCTCTCTCTTAATCCCACTCGCCACTCTAGCTTAACACAAAGAACACATACATATACAAACACAATTTTCACAGACACTGATTTATACAATTCACCGCGATTTATACAATTCACCGCGATTTATACAAATAAGATGTTAGACCGCAAATAACAAAACTATAGCTATAGAGCGCTAATATGATTTTTATGTTTGCTACTCCTAAAATTTACTTAAGTTAGTTTTGAGGATTGAAAATTAAAGACCAATACAAAATAATTCACCTAAGGGGTTATCTAGCTATAAGTTTATATATATCTTTATTCCTCATTTGTACTCTTATCACAATTTTCATTACTCACTAGCTATAACTCATTTGATATTTGCTCTCTCGATGATGTTGTTGGAAACACATCGAAGATCAAGCCAATAATATTCACCACTTTTCCTTTGTCAATGTCACAATCCAGACCGTCATGATTGGCACCCACACTAATCATCCGGTGGGAGAACTACTACTACAATCCAAACCAAGCAATCAATCTAAAAACTAAGGCATATAAGTCAAATACTAAGGAAAGAAAATAGAGCTTCCATAAACTCTAACAAAAGTTCGACAATAACTAACAAATGTGGAAGAATTAACCTAGAACCTAAAAGTCAATGTATCAAAACTCTACTAACGACAAGTCTAAGAACAAGGGGTACAACCTCAAAAATAAACAACACCTTAAACAAAAGTCTGAGTCCAAAAAAAGTGGACTTAAACAAAGAAGATCCATGGCAGCCTGAAAGAACTGGCTCACCATTGAATTTGGTCACACTCACAGTCATATAGCTGAGGTCTATCAATAGCCACCTGAAGATGCCATGTACTCAACAAAGAAAGAGCAAGTGCAGTATTAGTACACAACCATCGTGTACTGGTAGGATCATTCGACTATCACACTAAGTGTAACATACATTAGTCAATACAACAACATAATCACATGCACATATCGAACATATATAATATCACCAACATATACGAACAATGAACAACTTCACGATTCTCACATATCACAGTTATATCAATTTAAAGCAACATGCCATCTTCCAATATCAATCATCATTAGATATGAACGAACTCACCACAAGTAGATACACAACACAATTCAATGGTCATCTCACGTAACTAAATTCAATGGTTCTCTCATGGAACCCAAACCCAAACAGTTAGCATGCCGGAAAGTGGAAATCTGATCCCATATTTATGCCGGAATGTGGCAATCGTTCCCATAATTATGTCAAAATGTGGCAATTCGATTCAATTTAGTCATGCCAGATTGTGGCAATCTGATCTCATATTTATGCTGAAACGTGGCAACCGATCCCATAATTATGCCGGAACGTGACAATCCGATCCAAGTTAGTTATGCTGAAACGTGGCAGTCTGATCTCATTCACACACCACAATCACAATCACAAGTACATCATCAAGATCATACATTTAAGTCATGATTTCATGGCAATGATATCCATCTATCCCATTTATAACAAATGTGATCAATAATGCAACATTCGCATACATACATGTATAATAATGAAGCAAGAACAAACATACATCACACAATCATAGAATCACAACCATTACCTACCTTGAATCCAAACTTGAATCCCCTAAGGCACTTAAATCTTCCCTTTTCAGATTCTTCCCGCTTGTTCGTGGTTTAAAAACATACCATTAATGCAAGGATCAACAATCAAAAGTCTAATTATCTGGATTATAACAAACTCAATAACCCTAGACCAAACCCAAGATCGCAATACCTAATTTAGGGCTTTTTCCACCATAAATTCAAGATCAAAACCCCCCATCGATAATGACCCACTAGATTACGTTCTACGGATCGAAAAACAGATTCGGGGAGTTAAAACTTTACCTTTAGACTCAAGAATGATGAAAAAGGTCAAGAAGTCACCTGGGGTCGTCTCCTTAGCTCTAAAAATCGTAAAATGTTAAATAAGGTCGTTTAGGGGGTTTATTAACGACTTTAAGTCACGTCTGGCCCACTACGGTGGACCCATCCGGCTACAACGGCCCCGCTCTGGCGGCTCCAACCCCACTCTGGCGGCCTACACAGAGACAGAATGTTACATGTTCACGCTAAGATCACTTTCGGGAGTCCTACTCGCCCAAATTCGATTATGTAAAGTTGTACGGGTTCCTTAACGTCTTAGTTATTTACTCATGTGTTCCAAATTCTAATTAGATCTCTCATTAATTACTAGATTTCCCTACACCTTAATGACTCTGATTTCATCCAAATTTGGACTAGGTTGGGAAATTCCAAGTTACTACGAAAATTTTTTCTAGCCCCAATTCTTTCTTTATTGACTTTTTTCAAACGACGGAATCAGGTCGTTACAATAGATACCAATTTAACCATCATTCGTCCCCGAGTGATCAACTAGGAAAAGACTAGCTAAAGTAAGGGTAGAGTAGTATCTGAATCGTCGAATTACTTGGGATACTTTTCTCGCATTCCCTTCTTACCAAATCTCATTACCCCCTAAGGGTTTCACCTTTCCAACCTCAAACCAACCAATTGTATAACTACACATCCTCCCTTACAATGCCTCAATAAAGCCATCTCAACACTCGAGTGATAATTATTATTGTATGTAAACTTAACAAACAACAACATCGATTCTCAATAACCCCAAAGTTGATCGCACACATGTTGTCAAGGACTTTGATAAAATTCTAAATCAATACTCGCTACAATTAGAAGTGAACCTGAACAAACCAACACACATTCATAATACCCAACCAATCATAGTTCTCAACAACATCTCCATCCCACAGCATAAATTCTCATGAGCTTAAGTTATAACAATTATGATCCTTAGAAATCATATACTCATCGAAGGGATATGTTCAAGCATACAACCCCTCCAACAATCAAAATGCTAGATTTAGAAATTATAGATTACCTCTTAAGAACAGTAGAATTAGACCCAATGATCCCCACATTCAACCATACATAAACAGAACATGACCTCGACGACTAGAGGAATATTAAGATTGCCGGACAACCACAAATACGCATGATAGCTCTTCTATAAATTCTCGTAAGCAAGGTGGTACATGTAGAACCACTAAAATACTTTAACAACTCCAAGACAACACCAATTATGTCATTCGAAATAACCAAAACTTTCTAATTTTCCCACTCAACCAAGAGAACCTCGCAGGATTTGGTACCGCTGATCCACCACTAGGAATCCACCCACAAAAGTGAAAATACACTAGAGCATAACTAGTGAATCAAACTCACAACACTAACAACCATCATAAATACTCCGACCATTTAAACCAACACTTTTACATGAAAACCTTTCTTAGGTACTTAACAATCAATAGTAGTAAACTTACGACTCAACTCAGGTGCAAGTCCTTTCAAATGCTCAATACCGGATACAATTGATCATTTCTCACCTTGCCAATTCATACTTTAACAAAATACGTCACCACAAATGTAGACTCACAATGAAAATCTGAATTGTAATTTCCACCATAAAACACAATCCCTTTCACTATCAACATTAGCTTGTACCTTAAAGATTTTTTATGAAATCGTGGATCTTCGCTTATCATCGACCGCATTTTCATCGATCTTACAATATATTTCGCTAACAATCCAATCATACTCATTACTAGACTCAAAACAAAACCAAACACTTGTCATCACACTCAAGCTAATATCCGCACACTCCTTTCTCAAGTTTTTTTCGATAATTTTTAACCAATCTAACACACATGTGACACTATTACCATAGCCACAACAAAACAAATGAAATCACACGTCTCTGAACCCAATTATCTACTCATCTAAAAATAACTCTTTATCATTTGCAATCAAATAAAATATTCTTCCTCTCACCTCTCTCTAAAGGATGTACTACATCCCACTATCTTTCTTCATCATGACCTTAACTCTTTTAAATTTTATTCGAGTGGTGTCCCACCATCTCTTAAAACTTTTCATACAACCACGTTACTCACCAAATATTAGGAAACCACAACCTTAGGTACTCGCAAGTCATAATTATTATACAAAATCCGCTTAATCAATAATCTCATTATATAGTTGTATCCCATCATAATCCATCGCGAACTCTTATTACCATTACGCTCAGTTATACCTGACAATCACTATGAAGTCAACCTTTTCATCAACATGACACCTAAAACTCAGGTATACTCATCAAATTTAAAGGACTGACCCAATCTTGGTACGCACTTTCCTACTAAAATCTTTAATTTCCTTCACCTAAGTATACTCAATGAAACTTTCTTTATCCGTAAGTTTGTCATTCTAGTATTAATCCACTCCCTTATGGGTTAAGATAAAATCATCAATCATCATACTACCATTCTTCTTCTTAACAAACAAGATAGAAGCACCCCACGGGGAAGCACTAGGACGGATGAAACCTTTATCAAGAAGCCCTTGGATTTGAGTTTTAATCTCTCTCAATTCTGACACCACCGTAATAGAATCAATAGAGGGAAATTCAACCTCAGCATCCCGAACATGAGCAATAAGCCAGCAATCATGCCCCACCAGTTTCGTAGCCCGAATGAAGGATATAATCTTAGCTAGCTTAGGCTTGTACACCTCTTCTCACTCTAATCTTTCCCTACCGAGGATCTCTAAAGTTACCGACTTAGTAGTACAATTAAGCCCGGTATAATAGGAGGATGTTGCTTCCAATTGCACACGCAAGTGTACGTGGTCGTGCAAGTAATATAGATTCTTTAAGAAACTAGTTATCGTTCCCAAGGGACTTGTTAATTAACTATTTACTAAATTATACTAGTCTAATTATTTATTCGAAAGATCCAAAAAATAAGAATGCAAGAAAATAATAAAATTACTTACAATAGTTGGAAAATCCCAGGACTGCAACATATACTGAATATCATGTATCATATTATTGGCATAGAATTAATTTCAGTTGTCAAGTTACTGGTTTATAGGGTTAATTATATGAGTCGGGCTATGCACCTATCGTCGCCTACCCCAATTAGCTACCTAACTACATCGTTGAGCGGGGATAAATAGACTAATTAACGAGCATTTATATATCATCATATTTCGTAACCAAGCGAGTTGTTCGTCCAGGCGTCACTCCTGAACACAAATCACCTCGATTTAATTGGTCGATCAAGCTCTCTATATCCTCTGGTCTATCTAACCTCTCCTCTCCCAATTTTAAGGTTAAACAATAGATTTATCTCATGGTGATCAAGCACAAAATACTAAAGCAAGAATATAGAAGTAACTTATAATGACAATCAATAATTAATTCAATAACCTAAAATAATCAACATTGAATCCGTAGCTACAGCCCCAGAACAAGAGTTTTAGCTACTAATCTCTAAGAAAATAAAGAGGAAGAAAAGAACCCTAAAAAGTATTGACAACTTTCTCTTCAAAAGTGCCTCCTCCTTAACTATTGATGGATCCCCAATAATTATTTTTATGGACTATTTATAGATACAGAAAACTCTAATTAAAGTAATTGAGTCCAAGACAAATTAGGAAATCAAAACCCAAACGGAATTGAATTCTTATTTCACGCTGAACTGCCTCAACAATTTGCGGGGCTTCCTTGGCTGTCACGTGGCAGCAATAATATTCTCCATTCAAGTTTCCGATTGAATGTGCACTTTGTAGCATATAATTTTATATATTATTATATTCAATTTAATCCATTAAGTTGCCTGCTTAATTTCCTTGTTCAACCTTTCATATTTAATTCGTTTTAGCTCCAAACTTCTTCAACTTTGCACCAATTTATTCCTACAAATAAAATACACTATTTAGCACAATTCATAAAATTAATGCTAAAAAAGAACATATATAAATAATAAATGTGAGGCAAATAATGATTAAAAATATGTATTTTTGGCCTCACATCAGGGACAACCAAGTCATGCCTAAGATTATATCAAGTCAGTCATATCTAGCATAACGAAATCAACCCAAATCTGAAAATCCATAACCACAACAGGACAACATGATACACATGAGTGACTATGACTGACTCTTCAACTGGGCTAGAAACATGGATAGGGGCATCAAGTATATCAACAAACCACATCAAATCCCAAGGCAATTGAACTAACACGTACGAATAAGTAGAACGCAGTTCACGCAAAACAATAGCCATCTGAGCACATATAAGAGCAACACTAGTGACCACAACATCACACCTCATACTCGGTCTTGCCCGGAAAAGCATATTACTGATCCATGTGGTCTTGACGACCAACCTCCTCGCCTGACTGCAATACTCATCTACATGCATTACCAATTCCCCGACTTCCACGACCTCATTGATTTCCTCCTCATATGCCCAGGTTCTCCACAATTTAACACATTTTACAACTTATATTTTATTGCTGAACAATGAATTAGATCGCGGGGATTAGTTCAGGTACTATTCCGGGTCCATAATTGTGACTAAGGGAAACATGGGAGACAGGTTGAGGTTCGCCTCGCCTCATCCCGCTCTGGCGGGAAAATTTCCGCACTGGCGGCCTCGCCTTGGCAGGAAGAATCCCGCCCTAGCGGCCATAACGGAAACAGAACCTCTGCCAATAATTTTTCTTGGGTTCTTTTCTTTTCTAAATTTCACAAAGGTTCCCCGCTTTACTTAGCAATTTTAGAATAATCCTCATAACTAGGATAATCATTATCTACCCCCATAAATTCCATGATACACGAACAAATTCATTCTTGTCAATTCAGCACCACAACCCACACATCCCCGTGATACACCTAGACACTCACACGATCCTAAGTCAAGATCTTCCTTTCACAACGAATTTCACGATACTCAAGTATTTACAATTTGCATAACTTCAACGACCATGCCAACATATTGTACGTATCAAAGTTCAAACACACATTTATTGTGCACATAATCACCTCATCATATTCAAGCAATTATAACTTCACATTCGCAGTTAATTCAGACAACCAGAAGCACGCATTCAAAGTTTCCAAGATACAATTTACAGATATTCTTAATTAATTATTTCACTCCATAGATGACCATTCCTGATCATCTATGCATTCACACTACCCCTAGGGCCAAATACCAATTAGAACCTTCTCAGTTTTCAATTTTCTTTGCTTGTGGCCCCTCAGTCATGACCACGACATCTAGTTCACTTCGTTGAGATACCAATTGGACTCAACTCATACCACAAGTGACAATAGTAGCTAGCGAGCCCCACAAAACTGCTAATTTCAATCCTAGAACTTAGTCGAACCCAATTCTTAACCGCCTCAATCTTTAACTGATGGTAACCAGACCTTAAGTCAATCTTAGAGAAAACCGATGCACTTTGCAATTGGTCAAAAAGGTTATATATCCGAGGCAATGGATACTTGTTCTGAATGGCGACCCTATTCAACTGTCGGTAGTTTATACACATCCTCTTTTGCTAGCGATGGTGTTACCACTTTTGTTGCTCTAGTTCGGACCATAGAGTGAATGAGGAAAGATACCAATTTGTATTACCCAGATACCAATTGGATTCAAGTCATAGCACGAAGGAGTAGAAAAAAGTGAGTTTTTCCTAAAGTTATATAGCCTCTCGAAGAAAAGTACGGACATCATTGTACCGTTCTGCAAGACTCTACTAGACTCGTTTTGGTAAATGAGATCAACGAACCTAGGACTCTGATACCAACTTTATCATGACCCAGACCGTCGTGATTGGCACCCACACTAATCATCCGGTGGGAAAACCACTACTACAACCCAAACCAAGCAATCAATCTAAAAACTAAGGCATATAAGTCAAATACTAAGGAAAGAAAATAGAGTTTCCATAAACTCTAACAAAAGTTCAACAATAACTAACAAATGCAGAAGAATTAACCTAGAACCTGAAAGTCAATATACCAAAACTCTACTAACGACAAGTCTAAGAACAAGGTGTACAACACCAAAACTAAACAACACCTTAAATAAAAGTCTAAGTCCGAAAAAAGTGCGCTTAAACAAGGAAGATCCATGTCAACCTGAAAGAACTGGCTCACCCTTGAATCCGATCACGCTCATAGTCACCTAGCTGAGGTCTATCAATAGCCACCTAAAGATGCCATGTACTCAACAAAGAAAGAGTAAGTGCAGTATCAGTACACAACCACCGTGTACTGGTAGGATCACGTGGTTATCCCACTAAGTGTAACATACATTACTCAATACAAAAATATAATCACATGCACATATCGAACATATACAATATCACCAACATATACGAACAATGAACAACTTCACGATTCTCACATATCACAGTTATATCAATTTAGAGCAACATACCGTCTTTCAATATCATTCATCATTAGATATGAACGAACTCATCACAAGTAGATACACAACACAATTCAATGGTCCTTTCATGAAACCCAATTCAATGATTCTCCCATGGAACCCAAACCCAAACAGTTAGCATGCCAGAACGTGGCAATCCAATCTCATATGTATGCTGGAACGTGGCAACCGATCCCATAATTATGTTGGAACAAGGCAATCTAATCTAAGTTAGTTATGCCGGAACGTGGCAATCCGATCCCATATTTATGTCGGAACGTGGCAACCGATCCCATAATTATGCCAAAACGTGGCAATCCGATCAAAGTTAGTTATGCCGAAACGTGGCAATCCGATCAAAGTTAGTTATGCCGGAACGTGGCAATCTGATCCCATTCACACATCACAATCACAAACACAAGTACATCATCAAGATCATACATTTAAGTCATGATTTCATGGCAATGATATCCATCTATCTCATTTACAACAAGTGTGATCAATAATGCAATATTCGCATACATACATATATCATAATGAAGCAAGAACAAACATACATCACACAATCATAGAATCACAACAATTACCTACCTCGAATCCAAGCTTTAATCCCCTAAGACACTTGAATCTTCCCTTTACGGATTCTTCCCGCTTGTTCGTGGTCTAAAAACATACAATTAACGCAAGGATCAACAATCAAAGGTCTAAATATCCGGATTATAACAAACCCAATAACCCTAGACCAAACCCAAGATCGTAATACCCACTTTAGGGCTTTTTTCCACCATAAACTCTAGATCAAAACCCTCCCCCATCGATAATGACCCACTAGATTACGTTCTAGTGATCGAAAAATAGATTCGGGGAGTTAAAACCTTACATTTAGCCTCAAGAATGGTGAAAAACGGTCAAGAAGTAGCTTGGGGTTGTCTCCTTAGCTCTAAAAATAAAAAACTACCAAATATGGTCGTTTAGGGGTTTATTAACGACTTTAAATCGCGTCTGGCCCTCCACGACCAACCCATCCCGCTATAGCGACCTTGTTTTGGCGGCTCCAATCTCGCTCAGGCAGCCTACACGGAGACAAAATGTTACCTGTTCACGCTAAGATCATTTTTGAGAGTTCTAAAATTCGATTTTGTAAAGTCATATGAGTTCCTTAACGTTTTAGCTACCTACTCATGTGGTCTAAATCATAATTAGATCTCTCATTAATTACCAGATTTCCCTACACCTTAATGACTCCGATTTCGTCCAAATTTGGACTAGGTTAGGAAATTTCAAGTTACTACGAAAAAGTTTTCTGGCCTCAATTCTTTCTTCATTGACTTTTCCCTAACGACGGAATCAGGTGGTTACACTCAATTGTTTTTTCTATTCAATATTCTCATTTATTATTGTATTCATGCTTAACAAGCAATTTAACATTAATAATTTTACTATTTGGTTATTTCAATCTATGTCCTTAATCGCAGTATCAAATTCAATTATTTTTCTAAATCACCTATACATGTTAACCAATTAAACTAAATTGATGGTGTAATTACATTTTTAATCTGATTTTCTATAACATCAATCATTAATCAAATAATATAATTAACATTGTGGGTTATATTTTTATTTATTTATTTGCTAAAAAGATAACACGCATGAAAAATAACGAGTGGAATAAAAGTGAGCAATGAACACGTGGGAGAATATACATATAAATATATATTGGCTGTGTGATTAATTCAAGAAAAGTTAATTACAATATCCAATTAATCATTCTCTTCTTAGTGGATGTTGACTATTTTGTCTATGTTATTTATTTTGAGAAAAAAAATTGTTAGTATTTGATTAATTGGGACTAGGGAAATTTTCCTCAAGATATGAATTTTTAATTCTTTGTGTTTCATAACTATTGGAGTTTATTACTATCAAGCTTAAAAATTTCCTCATCTTAATATCATTTGGACCTTTTCCATTGGTTCTTTTGTAATACCACCATAATTTGTTATATTAATTTAATTTGATTTAATGCATAACAAAAGCGACATAATCAGTGTAATATTATAAGTGGAGTTTGAGGAGGGTATGATATATGCATGTAAAGGTGGAGAGGCTACTTTCGAAAAATTCCCGACTTAAGTAAAGCATATCAAAATAGGTTTGAAAATAAAAGATAACAGTGGATAAATCATTTTGAAAATAGTAAGAGGAAAAAACAGATTCAACAATGACTGTAACAAAAGAAATAACAATTACGGAATTTTAAGTAAAATTCAAAATAAAAAAGATAGTATAATATTTCCTCAATTTCAAAAATAATATAAAAGATTTTGGTGTACAATGACCAAACCTCCTAATTATTTGTCTAATTATTAATTTTAAAAAATGGTACCATGAAAGTACTAGAATTTAAAAAAAAAAAAAAATGCATTAAATAACATTTTAAAAAGCTATTGTCAAAGAAAAGTGTCACTAAAAAAAATAAAAATAAAGAGTATTAAAAACACATAAATAGCTAATACGACAAAAATAATTTTATTTTTAATTTATTTTATTAGTCTCCAATCTCACGCGGAAAGTGCCAGATTTTTAACTGGGTTAGAATACCCGGTAATCCATTAGCTGGTGCCTCCCAACCTCACGCGCACAAAGCCCACCTGAGCCCATTTGTTCTTTTTCGACCCGGTGTTCTATATCTACATTAAAATCTGACAAAATTTTAGATTCGCAGTAAAATTTCACATTGAAGTAACACGCTCCTTTACAAAGGCGACTCCGTACCTAAGGAGACTCTAATTTGAGACCTCTGGTAAAGGATGAAGGTGACTTATCACTTCACTATAGCCCTTGTTGGTGACCCATTTGCTTATTTAGGGGTCGTTTAGTAGCTGGTTTGAAAGTAAGTTATGCATGTATTAAATTTTACAGAAGTAATATCACGTATGGAGCTTGTTAGGAAATAAGCTATTTGTTTAATAAATGTATATGTTATAAGGGTATTTATGTATTATTTTATGTAGGATAGAAATTGGAATAACTAATATCCGCATGGTATTACTTATAAAAAATCTTGTACACTTATAATATTTCTTTTAACCAGCTACCAAACAATTCTTTAGTATATTATTTTATACGGGATAGAAAAAAGAATAACTAATAACTGCATAGTTATAATTAATCACCAAATGACCCTTATTTCACATTTCATATGTTTTAGTTCATGTTAGTGATGAACCCTAGAAATGTCTTCTTCAAGTAAATATAATACAATTGAGAGATTATTTAGAGGAAAAAATTATTAAAGTTTTTCTTGATCATATCTTAAAATTTTCTTGGTCTACAAGATAATAATAATCCTTTAAATACTTTTTGAAGTCATAATAAAAAATAAGTGCATGTGTTGACATTTTGATTGTGAAAGGTCAATTACAAAAGCCTGTGTCTGAATTGGCAACTCAAGATATAGATAAGAGTCAATACAATTTGCTGTTTTCTCCTTTCTTAATATAAATTATTTTTGTGGTTGTGTGAGTCAAAAGTGTTCAAAACAAAAAGACCATGAAATTGTCAAAACATTATGACAATCAAAATATGAAGATATAACACAAAGTAAAGTATTTATATTATAAATTATAAACACATGACTTGTTAAAAGATCAATAACCTTATTGTGTTCCTTGAAAATATGATCAATTGGTAGATCTTCCAAACACCTAGAAGTGACTTGAATAAGAAATTTACTCAATTTTTTGGACTATCGATGCATATTGTGTGCTCTAGTGATTAATAAAATTTGTTAAGAATCATAAACAATCAATAAAAAGATGGGAAAATACATAAAATCCCCCCTGAACTTGGCAGTAAAACTTACTTTAACACTTTAACTTTACGGGTAATTATTTACCCCCCTAAACTCTTCTCAAGTGATTTTAATATCACCCTAAAATTATAATACCAGTCTCACAATGGCAAGTGAATTTCACACGCGTCATGTCATTGATATGTCACCGCCACATCATTGCCACATCAGTGCCACGTAGAACATTATTTAAATTTTGATTTTTTAATTATTATTTTTGTTTCTTTTTATTTATTCACAATTTTAGAAAGAAATTTTTTTTCAAACATTGAGATCCATGTTCCTCAACTCAGTCACAATTGCAATTGAACAAATTCGGCCACAATTGAAAGATCGATTAAATAATGACTGAAATTTGAAATGAAAAAATTATAGATTTTTCATTAAAAAGATCTTCAAGTTCATCACATTCAAACACTATCATAAACAATAATTTTGAAGCAAGAACAATTGTTGACTTTTCTAATTTTTTCCTATTCATCACAGTTTTACGGATCAAAAGGAAATGGTGGTGCAGTGTGGGCATTTCAAAGAAAGAGAAAGAATATGGAAAGTTCAACGAAAAAGAAGAAGCAGAAGAAAAGGGCGATGCAATGGTGGTTGAGGCGGCAAATCCGAGGAGAAAGAAAGAGGGTGAG
>JAJOOO010015933.1:0-34655 GCA_029582685.1 Solanum piurae | reverse complement strand
AATCAATAGAACCCATGACAATTGAAGAAACCCCTAACTCAATTGAGGATTTCTAACTTTGAATATAGGAGAATTTGGGAACTCCGTGAATGGAAGGAATCCATGGATGAAAACTATCATACCTCAATGCCAAAAGCTTTCCTTCAATAGTGGAAATGGAGGCTTGCCTTGAAACCCTAGATGGAACCCTTCTTCTTCTTCAAGTTTCTAGAGAGAGAAATGTTTTGGAGAGGAAGAACTTTGATTTTCTATTGGGTTTTGAGAATAATGACTTGAATGGGTGAGTTTAGGGTTTAGAATCACTTATATAGGGGTCCTAGGCTTGGGTTAAAATGGCAACCGGAAAAGACCCAAAAGCCCTTAAACTTTTAGTGGACTGAAACACTTCACGCCAGGCTACACGAGTCGTGGTGGCTCTCACGAGTTGTGGTGCCATCCGTGGTCCTAGAAAAGTGTCTTGGCAATCCATCCCTCAAACCATTTTTTCCTCACGACCCTCTCCACAGCCCGTAGTTGCCTTTACGAGCCGTCAAGTGGCTCGTGGGAGGGTCTCACTTTAGGCAGCCTCTTGGGAGTACACTGCCTAGCCCTTCATGAGCTGTGGTGCACTTCAAAAGGCATCATGATGCTGGTGGTAGGTGAGAACCATTTGGCCACCCACTGTTAAGGTCCACAGCCACCACCACGAGTCATGGTACCCTTCACGGTTCATGTAAGCGTTCGTGGAGGGTGCCAAGTCTCAATTATTTAGCACTTCACTTGACACTTAGCCCCTAGCTTAGACTACTAGATTCTGAGGTGTTACACTTTTATTTTGGAATTTACTTAGCACCTAGAGGACTTTGGAATTGAGGCCCTACTGTTAATGGATGTTTTGTCTTTAGTAGCAATTACTTATCCCAAACTATGGGCTGCGTAGAATTTTCTTAAATGACTAAGCTAGTAGATACACAATAGCAATTATTAATGAATATGATAGAGTCTACCTTAGCATGTAGATTTCTCATTTTCAGTGTGAGGGTCATGTCGGATTCCATGTTATTTTCCACATGGTTTTATTGTCGGTTAACGGTAAATATCCCACCAAACAAATGATGTTTCTTCAAAGATTTTTATGAAAGATTCTCAAGTGGTTCTAAGTACGCATTTTCCTTGATTATGGATAATGTATTCTTTAAATACTTTTACTATGTTTTACTTTTTCATGCATATCGTGTTTAAAGTTTCTCATATTTTCATTCATATGCCCAATGCATTTACCCATACATAGTACATTCAATGTAGAAATGCATATTGCTGTCTATATTTTCTTATAATAGAGGGTTCTACGTTTCTTCTCCCGCTCATGGCTAGCGTGGATTGGTCTACTAGAACTCTTGATTGGAGATTCCTCATGCTTCGAGGACAAAACTATTGATGCTTTATTTCTTGTATTTTCTTTTTATCTTAAAACTTGTACGTGGTGTATGAGTTATGTTCCAACCACTCTTATGATGTTAGAAAGACTTATGTTAAGCTTATAAGTATTCCACGCATCTTTTATGTACTCTGTTGCTATCTTTTATGTCATCATATGGTTGGAAACTTATATTGGTTTTATCTTTTAAGTTGTATTTTATTATTATGGCGTGCTTATGTAAAGTGGCTCATTTAGGATCTCTCGAGATCCTATTCTCAATGTCATGTCTAGGCTGTACTTTGGGTCTTGAAACACATTTTAAAAGAAACTTGAAGTTTTAGGGTCATGAAGACGTTCCCAAATGATTTAGCACAAGAATTCTCTTTAAAATTGCTTCCAAAGGGTTTTCAAAAACTCAAAATGGGGGAAAATGGGGTAAATTCTCGAAATTGCAGGCGAAAAACACTCTTGAAAGTCGCTTTCACGAACCCACGGTCATTAAAACGATCATTGTGATCGAGCCCTAGTTTACAAAAGCGAACCCCACAAAAATTTGGCCAGTTGCTTTCACAATATGGCATTTGCTATAATGAAGGTCAAAGCAACTAGGTGTTCGCAAAAGTAAGGCTCGTGAAGGCGAACAACCTCTTGCTAACACGAGCACATCAGATATCAGAAAATTCAGCCAACTTTCAATTTATCAAATGGACCCTTGAGATTCATTTGAAACACTGTATACACAATAATATGCTACCCAAATAAACTCAATGTTCTCAATTTCATGGAACCATAAAAACACGAATCTGAGATCTCCTAGAACAAAAATCCTTGCAGGACACAAGAAATGAACATAATGTCTAAAAAGGCCAAATCAAGCTTCGGACCTTTACAAATTCAACCAAGACCTCTACTACGCCTAAAATAATCCCCTCGAATCCAATGGAACTATCATAAATACGGTCTGAGCATCCGAACCCCAAATGTTGTCAAAAGTCAACTTAAGGACTAAAATTTCATAAATTTCCTACTATACACCTCAAATCTGTGAAAAGACTTCAAATATGAAATAGACAAATATCCTAGATAAATTTCCACATTCTGGGACTCGTGGAATTGACGGTCATCTATTCCAAGATTGAAAACTCCAAAAGACACCAAAAACCACTATTCAACAACATTTCAACTTTAAAATTTTCAATAATTCATAATTTTTCACTCAAAAATTCATTTAGAAATGTATTTGGGCCAATATTAAGAGGGGTAAAATAGTAAATTTCAAAAAATTACCGACCAAGTCAGTACATCATCCACCACTAAAACCCATGGTTGTCTTCGAACATAAAGTAACACCATCTCCTAAGTCACCTCACAAACTGAATGGTCCTTCCACTATACCTTAACTAAAGCAATCTCCTTAGTCCTAATATTTTGGACCTCCCTATCAAAGATGGCTATAGGATCCTCATAAAAGGACAATTCTGGACCTAAAACTACAAAATCAAATGAAAGAACAAGGGACTTATCTAGCATGTACTTTCGATCCATAGAGACATAAAACACACGATGCATATCTGACAAGCTAGGTGGAAAGGCCAACTTATAGTCCATCTCTCTTACTCAACTGAAAACCTCAAAAGTTCCAATGAATCTAGGTTTAAGTTTGACCTTCTTTCTGAACCTCATAACATCCTTCATGGGTGACACTCGGAGCCAAACATGATCACCCTCCTTAAATACTAAAGATCCAAATTCTGGTCTACATAACTCTTTTGTTGACAATAGGCTGTCAATAGTCTACCTTCAATTATATGGACGTGCACCATAACATCTCTAAGAAAGTTAGTATCTAAAGAGCCCATCTCCACAGAATCAAACCGATCGATCAGAGATTTACATTGTATGCCATATAATGCCTCAAATGGGGCCATATGAATATTACAGTGATAACTATTATTGTAGGCAAACTCTGCTAAGGGAAAGTGTTGATCCCATCGATCACCTAAATCAATAACATAAGCTCAGAGCATATTCTCTAACCGAGTACCTAAAACATGATGTAAAGCCCTCCAAAAAGGAGAGGTGTACAATGATCTTCAGTAAGAGACAATATAAATAGACTTTCCATGAAATCGAACAATATGGCTGATGTAAAGTTTGGGTAACTTCTCCTCTTCATACTTCATCCGAACATGAATGAAATCGGTAGACTTGGTTAGCCTGTCAACAATGACCCAAATGGAGTCATAACCCCCCCCCCCACACACACAGTGGTAGGCAAACCCATAACAAAATTCATGTTGATCTTCTCCAACATTCAAGTAGGAATAAGCATCCTCTAAGATACACATATAGGTCGGTGGTTCTCACACTTGACATGTTTGCAAGTCATGCATCTAGACATAAAATTTGCAATATCTCTCTTCATGCCACACCACCAGTAATGTTGACTCAGATTATGATACATCTTTGCCAGTCTTGGACTGATGGAATATCGAGAGCAATGAACTTCTTCAAGAATAAATCTAATCAACTCGCCTACCTAAAGCACACAAATCCTGCCACCGATACTCAAGTCACCATCAGAATTTAGAACAGCCTCCATAGCTTCCCCTTTCAACACTTTCTCTCCAATGAGTCATATTTCTCATCATCAAACCGACACTCATGGATCTACTCAACTAAGGAAGAATGAATCTCTATAAAAGTAATCAAACCACAACACTCCTCAAAAATTTGTAACTGGACTAAAGTGTTGGCTAACCTCTTAAAATGTCTAGCCAATGGTCTCTCTTAAATACTAATAGTGGGAAGTTTTTCCATGCTACAAGTCTTCCTACTCAAAGCATCAACCACCACGTTGGCCTTTCCTAGGTGATAGAAGATGTTGATTTCATAGTCCTTAGGTAGTAACTTAAGACATCTACGCTACCTCAAGTTCATATCCCTCTGACAACAAATGTGATGAAGACTCCAATGATCCTTAAAGTCCTCACAATGTACCTCACACAGATAATACCATCATAGCTTAAGAACAAATACTAAATCTTCCAACTCTAGATCATGAGTGGGGAAGTTCTTCTCATGAGTCTTAAACTGTGTAGATGCATATGTGATCACCTTCCCATTTCTGCATCAAAATACCACATAACCCAACTCCAAAAGTATCACAATAAATAGTGAAGTGCGCACCCTCCTCGGGCAAAGTCAACATAGTAGCCTAAGTCAATAAGTTCTTAATATTTTTGAATTTCTCCTCATAATCTTTAGACTAGTGAAAGCTCACACTCTAATGAGTCAATCCGGTCAAAGGAGATGCAATAGTTGAGAATCTCTACACAAACGACCTATAATAACATGCTAGGCCCAAACACTCCATATGTCAGTAACTGAAGTAGACCTCGTCTAGCCTCTAACTGGCTAAATATTTGTTGGATCTATATGAATACCCTCATTGGATACCACATGTCCAAGAAATACAATAAAATCATGCAAGAACTCACACATTGTGAACATGGCAAACAACTTCTCTTCCCTGAATCTCTGGAGCACAATCCTCAAGTGTCGATCATGGTCCTCCTTAGTCCTATAGTAAAGCTAGATGTCATAAATAAAGACTATCATAAAAAAAAGTAAATAAGGTCAAAACACCCCATTTATAAACTCCATGAATGTTTCAAAGGCGTTGGTCAAACCGAAAGACATCACAAGAAACTCAAAGTGCCAATATAAAGTCCAGAAAGATGTCTTAGGGGCATCTCACACCCTAATCTTCACCTAATGATAGCCATACATCAAATAAATCTTACAAAAAAAAAATGCTCCCTAAAGTTGATCAAATAAGACATCAGTACGAAGAAGAGGATACTTGTTCTTCTCTGTTACTTTGTTCAAGTGTTGGCAGTTAATAAAAATTCTTATGGTTCATTCTTTCTTCTTCACAAAAAAAACATGAGCACCTCATTAAGAAACACTAGGGCGATTGAACCCCTTAGTAAACAAGTCTTTTAACTAATCCTTAAATTCCATCAACTCTGTTGGAGCCATGCGATAAGAAGGAATAGAGATCAGCTTGGTTCCCCGCTCCAAGCCAATAGAAAAATAAATGTATCTATCCAGAAGAACACCTAAAAGATTAGAAGAAAAAACATCTAAAAACTCTCAAACCACGGGAACAGAATCCATGGGAGATGGCTCCAAACTAGTATCCCAGATAAAAGCTAAATAGGACAAACATCCTCTATCAACCAACCTCAGAGCATAAATGAAGGATATAGCTTTTCTAGGGTAAGAACCACTAGCACCCATCCACTTAACTCATGAGACACCCTGCATCGCTAAGGTCATAGTCTTATCATAACAATCAAGAATAGCATAATGGGTGAGAGCCAATCCATACCTAAGATAATATCATAGTCTTCGATCCCAAGAATGATCAAGTCTACCCAAGTATCATACCTATCCAAAGAAACCAGACAGGATCTATACACTCAATCAACCACTAAAGACTTACCCAATGGTTCAGAAACTCAAATAGGCACATGCATGATATCACACATCGTATCAAATCCAATAGAAATATAGGTAGACTTATAGGAGAAAGTAGATCTACACCAAAAAATACATATTCATGTTGATGGAATATTAAGGCGATACTTGTAATCATAACAATAGAAACCTTGGCCTCTAACCTTTCTAGAAATGCATAACACTTCACTTCTCAACCACCTCTAGTGTAAATAGTATCCTGACCTCCACTCTCCTAAACTATAGCACCACTACTAGAAGCCATGCCGCCTCTGTCGGACTTATCTCTGCCTCGACCCCTAGACGAAGGCGCTGAACCTTTATATGGAGCAACTAAATAAGCACATTAGGTCCTGAGTGAGTTTATAAGGGGCACTATTATATAATGTGGCCTGGATCCCCCACAACCATAAGAAGATATTAGAGTAGAAGACTATTGTGACGAACAAGATGTCCTACCATGACCACCTTGGCCTAAATCGTAGGACCCTCTAGATGACTGTACACCCTCAGTTTGCATTGATGCATTAACAAGACCACAATGTTGAGACAAACTAGCACCTTTATACAAACATGTTCCTCTATATGAGGCATTAACAACTACCCAGAAGTACGAGCCCTCTTGGGGTCCAAAAACTCTTCTCTAACCATAAATTTTGCCTCATTAGTGGTACTACTGAGTGAATGGAATAAATCCCCCCCCCCCTCCCCACAAATTGCTCTGAACACATAAGATCTGATAGAGAAAGTTAGTCCCCTCACAAATCTGCAGACTCTTTCCACCTTATAAGGAACACTGGTCATAACATGTCTGGATAACTTAAAGAAATGGGCATCATACTCCCTAAAAGACTAGATGCCTTGTGTCCATTACTCAAATATCAATCTAATATCCTCCATCATGCTCCAAGGGATGAACTGGTCCTTAAAAGCACTAGAAAACACATCCCACTATGCCAATAGAGATCCAGTTGGCCAAGACCTCACACACGTCTTCCACTACTCACAAGTGGGTCCACAAACCTGAAGTGTAACAAAATGAACATCATGCTCATAAAACAAACCCACTGCCTCTAGCATCTCATGGCATAAAGTCATGAAATTATGAGCATACTCATTCTTACCACCCTAGAACTTTGTTGTTTCATCTTCTGAAACCTCTCATATCTATAATGGTCATCTACTATCAAAATAACCTAAGTTACAATAAATATACCACCAACTAGTGTAGGAACCACTAGTGGTTAACCCACCTAATCATGAATAACCAAACACTACTACTGACCTGGGGTCTATTCCCCCACTCTCATCTAAGAACCCTATAGTGTGCCTACCGCACCACCCTAAGATAATTTCTCTAACAAAGCTTGCATTTTCAATAAGGTATTGTGAAACAAATGAGTTGTAAACTCAAGATGAATTTGTCCTTAGCAAAATCAACATATTGCTCAGGAGAGACCTCACTAGATTGACCTCTAGCAAATGTTGCTCCATGGGCACGACCTTTAATCGGTACTACTCCAGGAGCACGACTACTAGCTCAGGCCCTACCCCAACCCCTAGCTGGTTCTCAACAAATATCGTTGGGACTACCTCATTGTAACACCTCGTATATTGGAAAGTTGAGTTTCAAAGAAAGATTTAATTTTTTTTATTGAAACATTAATTTACAAGTCCTATCTATGAATCATAGGATTTCCTATGGGCCATAGGAAGAAAGTTGTAGACCTAGAGATAAGTTTTTGGAATTTCAAGTTTCTAAAGTTTCACCTACAAGTTTCCAGGAAGAACCGTAGGTAGTTTGATAGGCCGTAGGAGGGTTTCATATAAGTGATCTAGAGTTAGTGAAATTTTAGACTTGAACTTGTGATCTATGGAAGGGGTCTATGGACCGTAGACTGTAGGATGGATCGTAGAAAGGTCTCGTGAGAAGTTGAATGAATTTTAGGGTTCTTAATTTTGTTCTATGGTTAGCCTGTAGTGGCCCTAAATAGGTCTATGGACCGCATGTCTAACCCGTAGGATTGTTCGACAGTTATTTCTCAAGGGTATTTGGGTCTTTTTCTATATATTTAATGCAACTGCTATGTTGTTTTGATAATAATTTGAAGTAATATAACTAACTTTCTATTACTAAAACTACCTTAACTCTCTCATTATCACAAACCCCCAAATCCCATCCATATTCATCTTCTCCAATTCTCTCTCAAGTTCAAGAAGAAAGCTAAGGTTTCAAGCTTGAAGTCTCCCCTTTCTTCGTTGCTTTTTGTCTTTGTTTATCAAGGCTTGAGGGAATTTATCAAAGGGTTCTATTAACCCATTGAGTCCCAAAAGATCTAATTCTCCAAATTCAATTTCAACTAAATTTCTTAGGGTTTCATGTGATCTCCATTTGTCTAGATGTTGGTTTAATTATTCAATTTCAATCTTCCTATGCATTTTTTATTAAACTACATGATTTTCAAATTATTTCTATAATACCCATACATTATTCATAAATTTATTATGTTATGAATTTATGAAGATATGAATTTATGAAGAATGCTAATAACTTATAAATGATTATTTATGCATAATTTATGAAAAAATGTTTTATGATCTAAAGGTTGCTTTCAAGATAAGAATCAGTGAAATTATGAAAGGTTTTCTCACATATTAAGGAATCGTGGTTGGTTAAAGATTTTCTTACACATGCATGATTCGTAATTTGAAGAGATACTCTATGATGATTTAAGATTATATTAGTAATTAAATTTTAGTTTCCTGTGTATGATGTTATGTTTATTAAAATGAATATTCCGTTGGGATTTAACTTAGCACCAAAAGAGCTATGAGATGGAGGATCAAATAGGGTAGTCTTTAGTAGCAAAATCTAGTTCCACACTACGTGTCCCCATAGAATTGTCTTAAATGACCTAGTTAGTGGATCAATAAATAGAATATGAATCATTATACAGAGTTCTACCTTGGCAAGTAGACTCTCCCTTCTCTATGTGGGAGTTACATCAGATTCCATGTTATAGCTCGCATGGTATATTTTTGGTTAAAGAAAATATCCCACAAAATGATTTGAAGTTACTTTAAAGGTTTTTGTAAAACTTTCAATATGTTTCATTAGGCATTGACCATGTTCCTAACTTATGATTCTTTTGTAAAGGTTTTCACTCTATTTAAGCTTGATCATGATAATGAGTGGTAGATTTGCACTCGTTTAATGTCCATTTAGCTCAATAATTAGTGTCCGCAATGCCTAATATTGTCCTATTATGATTAATTGTTGATGATTTAAAGATATGTACGAAATTTTACAACGCAAGGATTGATGTTTGAAAAAATATTTAAAATTCTGAAATAAAGTGTTGCCCATACATACTGGATCGCCTAACAAGAAATTAAAGGCGGATCGCCTAACAAGAAAGGCGGATCTCCAATTGAGCACTACCTCACCTAAAATGAAATTATATAGAAATTGTGTCTATCAAATCAGGTAAGCACACTACAGTGGAAAGGGTTATGAATCGAATGAGAAAGGCAACCTTGATGAACATCGCATAAACTAGCAGTATGGGAAGCAAAGACTGAATTCTCAAGAGTCAAACCAAGGTGGTACTCGGTGATTTGTCGAACATGAAAGGCTAACTAAATCGAGTTCGGCCACTAAGGTTCAAAACACTTGAATTGTAGAAGAATCAGAAGGCGTGCTAAAGAGCAAAAGATGATGCACCAAATGTGATCGGTGGGCCTAACTAATGTCGCCGAGTAAGTCGCATAATGGATTTTAAGGGGAAAAAAATTAGGAATTAGAAGTTTCCCAAAGGAGAGAGAAAATAGAGAGAACTGGAGATACAATTTTGACGATAGAATTCTAGATACAATTTTGGAGAGAGTTTTTAGAACACTTTACCTTTGAAGAATTTTTTCTAGTTTTTGGGGTTTTATAACTTGGTGTTTAAATTTTACAAATTGAAGTTGAATCCAATGTGGGTTTACTTGTAATTTCTTGATTTCAAACTTACCATAGATGTTGTCATAGAAGGTATAATCTCTTTACTTTTGATGATGAGTGGTAGATTTGCTCTCATTTAAGGTCCATTGAGCTCAATAATTTGTGTCCTCGATGCCTAATATTTTCCTATTCTAATTAAATATTGATGATTTACAGCTATGAAGGATATTATACAAGGAAAGGATTGATGTTTGAAAGAATGGCCAAAAGTGCAAACCGTACATTATGGATCGTCTAAGAAGAAAGGTTGATCACCAATAGAGCATGGCCTCGCCTAAAATGACAGTTCATAGCACTTGTGTCTATCTAATCAGGTCGGTGGACACTAGTGGAAAGGGCGATGCGTCGAATGAAAAAGGCGGCCTTGATGAACATCACCCAAACTGACAGTATGGAAAGAAAAGATTGAATGCTTGAAAAGTGAACCAAGGTTGTACTTAGTAATTCGTCAAACGTGAAAGGCTAATTCAATCAAGTTCACCAACTGAGATTCAAAACACTTGAAGCCTTTAGAATCAGAAGGCAAGCTAAAGAGCAAAAGGTGATGCACCAAACGTGTTTGGCAAGCCCGACTAATGTCGTTGAGTCAATCACGTAATGGATTTTTTGACAAATTTTGGAGAAATATAAATCGCCCAAAGGAGAGAGAAAACAGAGATTACTGGAGATACAATTTTGAGGATAGAATTTTATATACAATATTTGAGAGAGTTTTTAGAACACTTTTCCTTTGAAGAACACTTTTATTATTTTTGGGGTTTTACAACTTGGTGTTAATATTTTGTTAATTGAAATTGAATCCAAAGTGAGTTTATTTGTAATTACTTGATTTCATGTTACCCATGGTTACTTTCATAGAAGGTATAATCTCTTTAGTTTTTGTGATGGGTGGATAAAACCCAAGATCAAGGGGTGCAAATATGGGGTTGGGTGTTGATTGAATGTAGTGGACATTGTGCTATGATCTGTTTTCTTTCTATTCATACATGAATTTGGTCTAATTACCATGGGGTTAAGCTATGAATTAAGGTTCCAAACTTAGTTCATACTTGTGATCTCTGGTTGATGCTCGAAAGATATTGATTGGAGTGGGTAATTAGTTTGATACTAGCAATTTAGGTTTGATGTATGTAACTTGTTTGAAAATAGAGGTTGTGGGTCGAATCTATGTACCATGTTCTTGAAAGAAAGAATAGAGTTAGGTTGTGGGTCGAATCTATTGGTATTTAGATGAGACTGAAAGGAGATTCTATGCATAGATGCTTTGAGATCGAAAGATGATTAGCATCAATGAAGATGACTTAGCCTATTCATGAATTTTCATTACTATAGAGTGGCATAATTACTCATATGCAATATCAATTTCCAATCCATGCACCCCTAGATTTCTTGTTAACTGTTAATTTGTTGATATTTTAGTTTAATTACGGTAATTGACAACAAAATCTTTATACTAAATTGGTGGAATCATCCACCCAGTTGTTCTTACTATTGTAAATAAGCAAATTTAAAGTCTAAATTTATTTATAGGAATTCTCCACGATATTTCATTCTCTATGGGATTCGACCCTGACTCTTCGTTGGGTTTTGACTGACTATGACCACTCACTCTTTTGGTTATTTTTGAAGAGTAATTTGAGAATTATCACATGCATATAATTGTTTCCTTTATTTCCCCTTATGCACATGTTTCATGTGTTTGTGCATATCTCTCATACTTGGTACATTCAATGTACTAATGCATACTTGTGCCTACATTGTCTCATAATGTAGGTTTTGATGCTTACTCTCCTCCTGCTCGTGGCTAGTTTACTATTGATCGCTGAAGATTTGGTGATTCCCCATGATCTGGGGATAATTTCACCTTTACTATGCTTTCCTTATATTTTAGTTTGCAAATGATGTACATGGTGCATGGGTTATGTCCTAACCAATTCTTTTTATGTACTAGAATGGCTTGTCGAGACTATGATTAGATTTCCGTTTACATGTAAACTATTCTAATATGAGACTTCTTGCTTAACTTCTACTTTTTTCTTATTTTGTGTTTTTTATGTATATCAAGTTACTTTTGTAGGGCCTCTTAGGGTCTTATACAACATGGCATATCAAGGGTATACTTAGGGTTGTGAAAAACATGGTATTTCAAGAACAAGGTTTTAGAAAAGGTCCTAGGATGTTTGACAAGCGACATTGAGTAAAGTCTTGTTCATGAGTGTGAAGTGCGCCACATTTATGAATAATATTCTACAAAATTTTTAGGGAACTTAACCTTTTTTATTAGTCTAAAGTTGTGCCATAGATTTTATCTCTATAATGATCCTTCTCCTACATCATGCCTGATAATTTTTAGGATATGGCCCTTTAAAGAGCTTATGTGAGAAGGAATGCGGGTGAGAATGTAGAGCTTGAGGTTCCTCAAATTCTGGTCAATCATTTTGCCAAGAAAGTGACTTATTCCAAATTCAGAGGTGTTTTTCAATGTTGGCTCAAGCTATGACAGTCCAAGAAAATAGATATTTCATTGCTTTCGTAAACTCAAATATGGGTATGACCGTGACAAGGATAAGGGACTTTACTAGAATGAATCCTCCGAAGTTTCATAGGTCTAAAGTTGATGAGGATCCACTAGAGTTCATTGATGAGGTGTACAATATAGTGGAAATTATTAGACTGTCTATGGTGGAGAAAGGGGAATTGATTGTTTATCAACTTAAGGGTGTTGCTCAAGTTTTGGTCAACAAATAGAAGGAAGAGAGGGCAGTTTATGCGGTCCTCTTGATTTAGAGAAATTCAAAAAAGAATTTCTTCATCGTTTCTTTCCCCTTGAGATGCTAGAGACAAAAGTTTTTGAGTTCATTAACCTCCGACTAGGGAATATGAGTGTGAATGAATATTCTTTGAAGTTCACTTAACTGTCTAAGTATGCTCAAACTATGGTTGCCAACTCAAGGGCAAGGATGAGTAAGTTTGTGTCGGATGTGTCTGAAATAGTGTCCAAGGATTGTTGAACCGCCATGTTGATTAGGGAGATTGATATCTCACATTTCATGATTCATGCCAGACAAATTAATGAGGAGGAGCTCAAGGAAACGGAAAGACTTAAAGAAAACCAAGACCGGTGATGGTGAATTTTCTCATTCTAGGTCTATTTGACATGGTCATCCTTAATTCTAGCAAAAGTTTTCATGTCAAAGATTTTCCAATGCTCTAAACCCTAAGTTAAAAAAAAGATAGGATGTCTAATCCTAAACCTGAAGTAGGTGGTGGTAGTGGATCTTCAATTCCCATTTTCCAAAGGTATGGTAAGAGTCACTAGGATTAATGTTTAGCCAGTATGGATGGTTGCTTTAGTTATGTAAAGAGTGGTCATGGAGAGAAGAATTGTCGGTTGCATGCGAGCAAGGTTAATAATAGTAGGACAACTTAGCCTAGTGGTTCTAGTTCGGGTGCTCTGAAGCAAAATATACTCTATGGTTTTCAGAATTGGCAGGATCACGAGGGTTCCCTAGATGTTGTGACTGATATGTTGAAAGTGTTTCATTTTTATGTGTATGCTTTTCTTGATCCAGGTGATGCACTATCATTTGTTACTCCTTATGTAGCCATGAGATTTTATATTTGTCTCAAAGTCCTTTCTAATCGCTTTCATGTCTCTATTTCCATTGGTGATTCTATTGGTGCTAAGAGAGTTTATAGAAATTTTCCTATTTTTGTTTCGCATAAAGTCACTAATGTTCATCTTGTAGAGCTTGACATGTTAGATTTTGATGTTATTCTTTTGATGGATTAGCGTTATTGATGTTATTCTTCCATAGATTGTAGGACCCGATTGGTCACTTTCAAGGTTTCGAATCAACGTATCATGTCATGGGACAGGAAAATTATATTCTTAAGGGCCACTTTATATCTTGTCTACATACTAGGAAGATAATTTCTAAGTGTTGCATTTGTCATCTTGTTCGAGTTAGGGATACAGATTCTGAAACCCCTAACATTTAGTCATTTCCAATTGTAAATAATTTTCAAGAAGTGTTTCCTGATAATCTTTCCAGTATTCCTCCAGAAAGGGAAATAGACTTTGATATTGACCTTCTCCCAGATACACAGTCTAACTCTATTCCTCATTACCATATGGCCCTGGTTAAACTTAAGAAGTTCAAGGATCAATGTAAAGACTTGGTGGATAAGGGTTTTATTAGTCCAAGTATATGTTCATGGGGTGCTCAATGTTGTTTGTTCGAAAGAAGGATGGTTCCCTCCAATTTTTTGTTGACTATCGACAATTGAATAAGGTTACCATATAAAATCAGTATCTTATTCCAAGGATAGATGACTAGTTTGACAAACTACAAGGAGCAAATTACTTCTCTAAGATTGACTTCTAATCGGGTTTTCACCAATTGAGGGTGCAGAAGAATGACATTCCAAAGATGCTTTTTGTACTCGGTATGATCATTATGAGCTTTTGGCGATGTCTTTTGGTTTGTCTAATTCCCCGACGGCATTCATGGATTTGATGATGAACAATGTCTTCAAGCAATATCTTGACATGTTTATGATAGTGTTCATTGATGATATTTTGATTTACTCTGGAAGTGAGGTTGAACATGTTGAGCATATGAGGATTGTGTTCCAAATTCTCAAGGATCATGAATTGTATGTTAAGTTTAGCAAGTGTGAGTTTTTTTTTAGGTATGTTTCTTTTCTTGGCCATATTCACCAGTGAAGGTATTCTAGTTGATCCTAAGAAAATTGAAGAGGTTAAGAATTTGCCTAGACCCTTGTCCACTTGAGATATATGAAGTTTCTTGAGTTTGGTCAGTTACTATAGAAGGTTTGTGGAAGGATTTTCCTCAATTTTTTTGCCTTTGATGACAATGACTCAAAAGAAGTTGAAATTTCTATGGTCGGTAGCATGTGAAAAGATTTTCCAAGAGTTAAAACACAGACTCACTTTAGCCCCTATTTTGAAATTATCATAAAGATCGGGTGGTTTTGTTTTTTATTGTGATGTTTCACCAATTGATCTTAGTTGTGTTTTGATGCAATATGGGAAAGTCATTTTTTATGCTTCTAGGCAATTGAAGGTGCATGAAAAGAATTATCCAACTCATGATTTAGAATTAGCGGCAATTTTGTTTTCCTTAAATGATTACAAGATGATTGTTCTATATTAGCCCGATAGGCGTATATGGTGGTAGATACTCTTAGTCGATCATTAATGGGAAAATGTTGCTCATGTTGAGGATGATTAAAAAGAGTTAAATCATGATGTTCATAGATTGGACTAATTGGGTATTTGTTTGGTTGATTGAAAATGGTGTGGTTGTTCATATTGGTTCATAATTGTCTTTTATGTCGGACGTGAAAGCTAACCAAGATCTAGTCCTGGTTCAAGTTGAGTTGAAGAAATCGGTTTCCAAATGTCCATTGAGGCTTTCTCCCAAGAGGGAGATGGAGTCCTTTGATATCAAGGTCAGATATGTGTTCTAATTGTTGATGAGTTGAGAAATAAGATTTTTACAGAAGCTCACATTTCTCGATATTCTATTCACCGGGGAGCCACCAAGATGTACTATTATTAGCGGGAAGTCTATTAGTGAAATGGGATGAGGAAATATATTGCAGAATTTATGGCTAAATGTTTGAATTGTCAACAACTGAATGTTGAACATCAATAATTGGTTGGTTTGGCTTATAACATTAGTATTCCTACATGGATGTGGGAAGATTTGAATATGAACTTTATTATATGTTTAGCTCGTACTCGCTGCCAGTTTGATTCTATTTGGGTTATTATTGACTGAACGACAAAATTGGCTCACTTTCTTCCAGTTAAGACTTTATTTTTAACAGAAAAGTATGCTAAGCTTTACATTCAGGAAATGGTCAAATTACATGAAGGGGCCTTGTTTATTATCTCCGATCATAGCACTCAGTTTACATCTCAGTTTAGAAAGTCATTTCAGAAGGGTTTTGGTACTCAAGTGAAACTTAGCACGACTTTCCACCCTTAAATCGATGGACAAAACGAGTGTACCATTCATACTTTAAAAGATATGTTAAGGGTTTGTGTGATTGATAACAAGGATAATTGGGATTATTACTTTCCTTTGATTGAGTTTGCTTATAATAATAGCTATCATTCTAGCTTTGGGATGGCACCGTTTAAGGATCTTTATGGTAGAACGTGTAGGTCTCCTATAGGTTCGTTTGAAGTTTGTGAGATTGCATTGATAGGGCCCGAGTTGGTGCAAGAGGATATGGAAAAAGGTTTGACTTATTCGTGAAAGGATTCAAATAGCTCAAAGTTGACAAAATTTGTATGCTGATGTTAGAAAAGGAGAGCTTGAGTTGGATGTTAATGATTTTTTCTATTTTAAAATTTCACCGGTGAAGGGCGTAATGAGATTTGAAAAAAATGGAAGCTTAGTCCCCATTATGCGGGCCCATATCAGATTTTGAGGCGTGTTGACAAAGTTGCTTATGAACTTGAGTTCCTAATGATATATCATCGGTACATTCTATATTCCATTTCACTTTATTTAAGAAATATGTTGGGCATACGACATCAATCGTATCTTTGGAAGGTATGGGAGTTAAAGAAAATCATTCGTATGACGAGGTTCCCTTTGAGATTTTTGACCAACAAGTTCAGAAGTTGAGAAATGAAGAAGTGGCTTTCCTGAAGGTTCATTAGAAGAATCGTTTAGTTGAGGGTGCTACTTTGGAGGCTGAAGTTGTTATGAAGTCCGGGTATCCTCATCTCTTTCGCTCCGCCCCTATTCTAGCTTGAGGTATTAGTTCCTCACGGTTCATCATTTCATATTCCTTCATTTTGTCACTCTTATTTCTATATGCATGTATGATCATACAAACTTGATTTTTGATGTTATGATTTAGCTTGGAGGGATTCTTCATGTTTATGTGCATTATCATGAGATTTTTATTCATGTTAGGTTGTTAGTTTCTATCCTACTCTATTCAATCTAGCTTGAGACCCATTCGAGGACTAATGTTCCCACGGAGATATTATAACACCTCAAAAATTGGAAAGTCGAGTTGGAATGGAAGTTGCAGAAATTTTAACTGAAGCACTGGTCTATCAGTCCTATCTACAAGCCGTAGGAATTCATATAGGTTGTAGAAGGAAGTCGTAGACCTAGAGATGAGTTTTTGAAAATTTAAGTTTCTAATGTTTTACCCATGAGTAGCCATGTGAACTGTAGAAAGTCTGACAGGCCATAGGATGGTTGCGTAGAAGTGATCCAGAATTTGGGAAATTTTTTACTGGAACTTATGATTTATGGATAGGGTCTACAGACCCTAGATTAGACGATGGACTGTAGAAAGGTCTCGTCGGAAGTTTGATCAATCTTTCATTTTTGAATTTTGTTCTACAGTCGACCTGTACTGGCCATAGAAAGTTCTTCAGACCTTAGGTCAAACTCGTAGGACTGTTCGACAATTATTTCTTAAGGGTATTTGGGTCTTTTCCTATGCATTTTATGTCTATACTATATGTTGTTTTGACATTGTTTCTAAGTCCTTTAGCTATTTTTGTATTCCTAAAACTACCCAACTATCTCATTATGTCAAACCCCCAAATCCCATCCACATTCATCTTCTCCAATTCTCTCTCAACTCTCAAGTTTAAGAAGAAAGCTAGGATTTCAAGCTCCAAGTCTCATTTTTATCCATTTCTTTTGGGCTTTGTTTATAAAGGCATGTGGGCCTTCATTAATGTGTTCCATTTACCCATTCAATCCTAAAAGATCTCAATTCTCCAAATTAAATTTCAGCTATATTGCTTAAGGTTTCACGTGATCTCTATGTGTCTTACTTGATGTTGGTTTAATTATTAAATTTCAATCTTCATATGCATGTTTTGATTAAACTAAATGATTTCCAATTGATTTCTATAAGACCCATGCATTATTCATGAATTTATGAAAAACTCTATGAACTTGTGAATGATAATTTATGAACGTTTATGCATGATTTATGAAAAGATGTTTCATGATCTAAAGGTTGCTTTCAATATAAGAATGAATAAAATTGTGAAAGTTTTTCTCACATATTAAAGAATCCTCATTGGTGAAACATTTTCTCACACATGCATGATTCATGATTTAAGGAGAAACTTTATGATGATTTAAACTTAGATTAGTAAAGTAATTGTGGTTTTCTATGTATGATTTATGTTTATGAAAATGAGTATTCTATTTGGATTTAACTTTGCACCAAGAGAACCATGAGGTGGAGGCTCAAATAGGTTAGTATCTAGTAGCAACCTCTTGTTCCAAATTACATGCCCCCTAGTATTGTCTTAAATGACCTAGATAATGGATCCACAAATAGCATATGAATCCTGATACAGAGTTCTACCTTTTCAAGTAAACTCTCCCTTCTCAATGTGGGAGTTACATTGGATTCCATGCTATGTCTCGCATGATCAATTGTCGGTTAAAGCTAATATCCCACAAAACGAACTAAAGTTACTTCAAAAGGTTGTTGTGAAGCTTTTATTATGTTTCATGATGCATTCACCATGTTCATGATTTATGATTCTTCTTTAAAGGTTTTCACTCTTTTTTAGATTTGCAAAACATATCATGTTTTTCCTTATGTTCCCTTATGAGGATGTTTCACACTTATATGCATATCCCTCATACTTAGTACATTCCATGTAATAATGCATACTTATACCTACATTGTCTCATAATGTAGGGTTTGCGGCTTCCTCTCCTCTTGTTCGTGGCTAGTTGACTTTTGAATGTTGAAGACTTTGTTAGTTCTCATACTCTGCGGACCATATCACCTTTACTATACTTTACTTATGTTTTAGTTTTCAGAATATTTATGTGGTTCATGGGTTATGTCATTCCCCGACGCTACCCCCAAGATGTAAACACGGGACCTAGGATCACGAGTGCCCCCAAGCTAACCCTGAGCTGGCATATCATAAGCAAATTGATTATTCTATAGCAATCGAACTGATGTAGAAGCTAAATCATGATACAACATAATAGTGAGGAATACCCAAACTGATCTGAAATATATAAATACTATGAGTTTAATAACAACTGAATGATCAAACTCAAAGACTAAAGTTGAATCTAACTATGTCTGAAATAAGCCTTTATCTGACTAGAGATGTTGGACATGCCCCCGACTAACTCTAGCAAATACTGAAACTGAAATGAAGCCTAAAAATGGAAAATATGTCTATTGTCCTCGAAGAATGAGGACTCACCACTGAAACTGCTGAACTGGAGATCGGGAATCAATCTATGCGTGATCTGAATGCTGAAGACCTGAACCTACATCACGAGAAGATGTAGCGCAGAGTATGCGTCAGTACTTGAAAGGTACTGAGCATGCAGGATAGAATAAAGTTGAATAAAGCATATAATTGAACAAAGCAATAAAGTAATGATATAATCCGAACATGAAGAACATACTGAAGAGATACTGAATATGAACTAAACTGAATGCAATGACCAAGTACATAATATTCTAAAACTGAATACTGATGTATAATTGGAAACCTGGTCAAATGCATAAAAATCTGACTGTGGGAGCTACTAATAACCGATATAAAACCACATGAACTAAATATGGAGTCTGATGTATACACCCCATCGAGAGGACCCAATATACCCTGCCAGAGGTATAGAGGCATGACTGGTGTGATCATTAAAATGGAATGCCCACAGAGGGGACTTATAAACCTAATGGGGCACATAGTTCTGGGACTATTAGAGTACGCTGAACCCTAGTCCAACTCGGTATTAAGTCTACTCCCAATACAATGTATATAAACCATATTATGACTGAAATACTGAAGTATCAGATAGCTTAATTACTGTCATGAGAATTTTGAGAATGCAACAATTATAACTGAAAATGTGACATTCATAAACTGATGCATGTATATCTGTTTAATCTGACCTAGCAAGTGTAATTCATAAACTAAACGAATCTACAGAACTAGGGTTCTAAATTTCATGCAAGGAACTAAGCAACAATATGATAATCTGATTTGGATCATTCTAACAGCTAAAACATAACAATTTCTAACATTCAAGAAACCCTAGGTCTAGATAATATTAAGGGAATCAAGATTCTGACTGAAATCTAGGGACCCAACGGTTGAAAGGAACCCACTAGTGAAATCCCACATACCTGGTGACGAATTTCACGGAGAAATCTTTCAATTTCGAGGCTGGAACCGGAGAAACCTTGTTGCGTGCTCTTGAGAAAGCTATCGCCTAAATTATGTTCTTCTTCTTTAAGTTTCGCTTGATTTAGGTAAATGATCAATTAGGTTAGGTTCTAATTTAGTTTCTAGGCTAAAACTAACCAAAACCACGTAGTTTAGGGGTCCAACGCATAGGGAAAAGACCAAATGACCCCTGACTTAAAAGCTGTCGGGGCCAACCGACGGTCTGTCGTGGCAACCATCGGTGGACTTTAGAGAGGAGGTTCTGGGGGTCTCGATCCTCAGACCATGACCACGGGTCGTGGTCTGACCTACGGTCAGTAGGTCTGCCCGTGAGTCGACCCTTAGACACTTTTCTGGATGGTTCTGGGGAGGGCTGCAGGGGACCATCCACGGACGCCACCTACGGTCCATGGGTCACCCGACAGTCCGTCGGTGGCACCTTCAACTTCTGATAGCAAAACTGGTCTTTCTAGCATACGGGGTGTTACAGGTTACATCCCAACCGGTTCTTTCAATAGACTAGATGGGTTTGTCGAGACTATTATTAGACTTTCACTTACATGTAAACTATTCTAATATGAGACTTTTTGTTTAACTTATACTTTTGCCTATTTCGTGATATTGTATGTGGGTCAAGTGGCTTGTGTAAGGCCACTTAGGGTCCTATACGCCATATCAGGTCAAGAGTGAACTTTTGGTCGTGACACTCCCCTACCACCGGAAATAGAAGTTATGGTCCACGCCATTTGCCTAAAGAACACTCAAAAACTCAGCACAAGCTAATGTTACCACACACGATAAGAAAGAATGAATGAAAGGAAGTTTCCTAATAGTCTTCATATCCTATCAAAGATAAGTGCAGACGCCTCCATTTCAATTCTCGAGACTCTACTTAGAGTTGGTGCGTACACACGTGAGATCTATGAACCTGGGCTATGATACCATTTGTCATGACCAAAAAATGGATATGATGACACTCGTTTAATCCTAGCAAGACAAGTCACCCTCCATCCAAAAAATACGAAAGAAATGCGGAAAGTAAAACAATAATATCTTAAAAGCGGAAAATGTAGTCATTCTAAAATACCCCAAAATATGGTTGTCGTGTGTACAAGACACTAATGTATTAATACAAAATTGAAATATAAGTACAAGTCTCAATGTCTTTGTTTCTCGAATAGAACAAAGCATGAAATAAGGAACAAAAGGGTCGTCGGGCTTACAATCAACTACCTCTTAATGTATTCTCTAAGAGCCTAAGAGAAAGATGAAGAAGAATGATACACATGGGTCTGGCTCACAACCTACAAAAATGTAGTAGCAAGGAGTGAGTACCAAATAGCACGGTACTCAGCAAGTAATCGAATAAACAAAGTAAAGCTAGGCTAGAATACAAGTACTCTTTTAATCCCAACCGAACCGCCGAAACTACAACCTAAATAGAAATCATTCCAACCTAACAGTTTACAATACACAACTCACAAAGCATAACAATCAGAGTCCAACCATCATAATTCATTAATCAGCAAGTATCACGAATGTCAAACATAATTATCAAGTAGATCAATTACAAGTATCAAGTAGATTAATCATAATAGTCAACACTTGCCGGGATCATTTCTCATCGTCACAATATCACTCACCAGAACAATTTCCCGTTGGCACAATATCACTAGTTGGAATCATTTTCCATCGGTTTTATATAACTTCACTTGCCGAAACCATTTCTCATCGGTACAATATTACTAGCTGGAACCATTTTCCATCGACATTATATAATATCACTTGCCGGAAAAAAATTTCATTGGCATAATTACCACATGTCTCATCATGGTGCATAGAAATCAATGCAAATTGGAAAATTCACACCATAAGTAAGAGACAATAAACTCAAGTAATTCAAGTCCACTATAATGTTATCAATGCATTTCATCAATCAACAAATTAGGATCATCATCAAGAAAATTCACAAAACAAATCTATCAACACGTTGTCTTTCTAATTTATTCCCTTTTTTTATTCATTAAGATTACCAAAGCAGGGTAATTGAACCCATCACCTCATTCCCATTACTCCCCAACACACACAATCAAAGGAAATACAATATGTTACAAGTCTTACAAGGTTTAGAAGTTCACCTACCTTAATTCAATCAAAAGTCAATCTAAGACTTGTGTTTTTCCTTTTTTGAACAATGTCCAAAGCCTCACAAACTAATTCAACAAGTAATCACATTAAGATTCAATGAATAACAACACCCATATCATACATTTTGAAAAAATTGATCAAACCAAGTCAAAACCCCAATTCCAAAAATGAAGTTTAAATGCAAAAATCTTTACTTGAAAATGTTTCCCAAGTCATTTAGAACTCACTGGTGAAATATTTTTCGAAAAAGGAGTTAAAAGTAGTTCACAATCACCGTTTTACCTTAGAACTCAAGCTCTTGAAAACATGCCAATTGCTAATCGAAAATCCCATTTTTTATGTTAAAAATGATTAAAGAGAATTGATGTTTTAGGGTCACAAAGACTTATCCAAATCATATGGCACAAGAAATCTCTTTATAATCGCCTCCAAGGGTTTTCCAAAACTCAAAATGGAGAAAATGGGACAAAACCCTGAAATGGCAAGCCAAAAACTCTCTCTAAAGTCGCTTTAGGGTACCCCAGGTCACTTATGCGATCATCGTGATTGTGAACCTAGTTTTAATAAGTGTACCCCAAAAAATATGTGGCGTATCTCTTTCATGACCAGGCCTTTGCTAAAGCTTGTGAAAGGGAACAACCTCTTTCTAATGCGAGCACATGAGATATAAGAAGATTCAACCAACTGTTAGTTCATCGAAAGAACACTCAATATTCGTTCGAAACCCCATACACACAAACAAGATATGCTATCCAACTAAACTCGACAGTCTGAACTCAATGGAACCATAGAAATATGAATTTGAGGTCTCTTTGACCCAAAATCCATGCAAGACACAAGAAACGAACATAACGCCGAAAAAGGCCAAATCAAGCTCAGGACCTCTAAAAATTTAACCAAGACCCTCCTAGACCATAAATCATCCACAAATCCAATTGAACTGTTAAAAATCTAAGCCTAGTATCCGAACCCTGAATGTTGACAAAAGTCAACCCAAAAAGGCTAAAATACAAATTTCAAACTTAGGACCTTAAATCCATGAAAAGACTCTGAATCTGACACCGACAACTCACATAGACCAATTTCCACATTTCAGGACTAATGAAATTGATGGAATTCCATTTCAAGACTCGAAATTTAGAAAGACAGCTAAAACCACCTTTCAACAACGTTAGTCTTTCAACTTTCAAAATTTCCATAATTCTTAAAGTTTCAATCAAAACTCAAAACCAATTTCAGAACTCATTCAAAGATCAATTGGAACCAGTATCAGGAGGATTATAATGGCAATTTAATGAAAATTTCCAAAATGACCGACTGAGTCATTAGAGTAATGATAGTTCTTGACAATTGTTCTACTATAAAGTACCTGCAAAATTAAAGACTTTACTAGTAGAATTAAAACACTTTTTGAATAAAAAACTCATTTTAGATGCTTCTATGCCTGACGATAATTACAACAGTAATTATGTTGATAATAATAAAATAATGAAAGGCATCATCATTAGGGACAGGCCTGTCTTATTAGGAGGTGGTGCAATGACTCTTCTACTCTTCCATTCTCATAAATCATTAAATCAGGAGTGTCATCCGTAATTAAATTCATCATACACTCAATAAGTTTATTTACGATTGAGTTCAAGACAACATATTTTCTTTTGCCATTGATGAGTATGGGGTATTATACCCTTATTACGTATTCTTTATTTCAATTAAAGTAATGATAGTTCTTGAAAATTATTGTATTATAAAGTACCTGCAAAATTAAATACTTTATTGATGCTTCCATGCGTGATGATAATTACAACACTAGTTATGATGATAATAAAAAAAAATGAAAGTCATCATCAGAAGGGACAGACCTACCGTATTAGGAGGTGGTGCACTAACTCATAAATCGTTAAATCGGGAGGGTCATCCATAATTGAATTCATCATACACTCAAAAAAATTATTTACGATTGAGTTCAAGAAAACATATTTTATTTTGCCATTGATGAATATGGAGTATTATACCATCATTACTTACTCTTTATTTCAATTAATGGGAGCGGTCAAGGGTGGGATTCCCCTATTATTGAATGTTCGCAAAATATAATAATGTATCGAGTTCAACTATGAATAGATGATGTACTTTTGTTATAATATAGTATACCCAATTAATTATATTCAATCATATAGAAGTTTGTACTTTACTATCATTATCATTTACTTTTTAAGAGTCGTACGCCAAACTTTGTCGTTGGTAATTGATGTACTAATGATAGTGACACTTCACTGCGCTCAATTTTTCAGTTAGCCTCTGATAATTGTCACATACATTTCTCAATCCTTTCTTTCGTTATCAAATAAAGTCAAAAATTATTTCGAAAAAAAACACAATAGTCTATATATACTCATGCATGTTTTCATAGAGCATGGTCGAAGATATCAAGCTTTAAATACATATGAAATGTTTTACTAAAGTCAACAAATTGCGTATTGTATACTCATTTCGTTCACTTTTATTTGTTCATCGTATAAAAATACTTTTTTACTTTTATTTGGTTAGTTAAAGCACACAACAGAAAGACAAGTTTTCTTAAATTTTTATCCATAACATTAACAATTCATTTCCCAAATAGTTCCTAATCTATTTAAACTATATATAAATTAATATGGATATTACAATAAAGTATTCATTTCATTTATATTTTCTTTTTTTAAAAGTGTGAAAAGTTTATCAGGGGTAATTAAAGTAACAAAGGACGTATATAGTTAAATTGGATTATTTTTTATTTGTTGTTTAAATAAGATTTTCATAGTTATAAATTAAAGGATAAGTATATAATAAACACCAAAAAAATCATCTTGAAATTAATATGAATTTTGAGTGCCTCGCTAATTATTCTGACACACTCACATTAATAACACTCTCTAGATAAGTCAAATAAGTTAATCAAAGTAATTATAACTGACAGAAAGACATGAAAAATGTGAAGTGGTGAGCTCACATGAAGTGTATGACTAAACATTCACGGAAATAGTAAGTGTATTATTCATAAGTATCCATTATAAAAGCCCCAACTTGAAGAAAACACTCAATCCTCAAAATCATGACAACTTCTCCTCCCAAATATTTAAAAGAGGATAACCTAAGTGAAGAGGGTAAGAAATTGCTCTCTATCCTACCAAAAGAAAAAGGATGGCTTGGATCATATGCCTACAATTATCAAGGTTTTTGGGTACCACAAAAATTTCTTCAAGCTGTGATTGCATTTCAACAACAATTTCAAGCTCAAGATAGTGATATCATTCTCGTTACAACTCCAAAATCAGGAACTACATGGTTAAAATCACTTTTATTTGCTCTAGTAAATCGAGTGAAGCATCCTATTTTTGAACCTAATCACCCTTTACTCGTTGAGAACCCTCATGTTCTTGTTCCATTCTTGGAGCATACACTCTACTTTGATGGTCGAACCATTGATATTTCAACTTCCACTTCACCTAGGCTCTTGGCAACTCATGTGCCCTTTGCTTCATTGCCAAAATCAATCCAGGTTTCAAAAACCAAACTTGTTTACTTATGTAGGAACCCTAGAGACACGTTTATTTCTATGTGGCATTTTACAAATAATTTATTACTTGATCACAAAGATACCGATTCTATTGAAGAAATGTTTAATCTATTTTGTAAGGGGGTGAGCCTTTATGGACCATTTTGGAATCACGTATTGGATTATTGGAAACAAAGCATAGAGAAGCCTAACAAAATACTTTTCTTAATGTATGAAGAAATTAAGAAGAAACCAAAAATTCAGCTTAAACGCCTAGCTGAATTCTTGGAATGTCCATTTTCCATAGAGGAAGAAAATTCTGGAGTGGTGGACGATATATTAAAAATGTGTAGCTTTCAGAATTTGAGCAATTTGGAGGTGAATAGAAATGGAAAGTTTTCAACTGGAGAGGCATATAAAGTTTTCTTTCGTAGAGGAGAAATTGGAGATTGGAAGAATTATTTTACTATAGAGATGAGTGATAAACTGAATCATATCATTGAAGAAAAGTTTCAAGGATCTGAATTAAAGTTTTCATATGTTTGATTAGGCATTAATATGCTATGAAATGCAATTATTTATTTTGAAAATCAATGTTGAAGTAGTTGTGTTTGAGAGTAATGTAACAAGAACATATAACAAAAGTTATGTTATTCTAATACTATTTTAACTGTTCATTACTCAATTTTATTGCAAATTTAGTATTAAATTCATATTTCCTTATTTTATCACAAGAATTCATGTTTTTATTAGTACTACAATAGTGTCAATCAGGTTGGAGGCATTTTGTTTTCTTTTTTATTTGGAGATTATTATATAAGTCCACAAGTATTGCTTTAAATGTCAAATAAAAAATTTAGGGCTCAAACATTATATATAACTAGATAACTTACTCGTGCTTCACACGATAATGACCTTAGTAACATTATGAATGAATATTTTCTAATATCTGAATATTAGAAGTTGGGTAACTATTCCCCTATGTGCCAATCGCTAGCGCATGCAGGGCACCGGCTCCCAGCTCAGCTGGAGAGGCCTAGCTTGATCTGAGAAGTGCTAATTTGGTTCGGATAGACCTCATTAAAGAATGTCATCGCCCCGAGAATCAATAAGAAAATAAATGCTAAGTTTCAGATCAATGAATAAACCGAAAGGAAAGAAGAGACCTTTTTCGCTCAGCGCCTAAAGCGCACTATGCTCCGCTTCAACAAATGAGAGTTTTCGGTGGAACCGGTGAACCACGCGAGCTGGTTAGATGCGTGGGACAGAGGGCTCGTAGTACCTGCTAGCGCGGCTACGCAGTGGAAGGGAAGGAGCCTAAATCGACCCCCTTCTTTTTTTCTTTGAAAAAAGCAGTAAGGAGTAAGGAGATTAAACTCTCGGATGAGACTAAGCAGCTACCGACCGTTCCGACGCGCCCTTGACCTATTTTGATTAAGACCAAAAACCTATCTCTAAAGTGGAGCCTAGTTTAAGCTGTCAAACAAGTGATGATTGAATGAAAGAAAAACCACTAGTAGGGATATGGATGGAGTCTCGCTCAGTAAAGAGAGTTGTAGGATTCGTAAAACAGGAGAAGAGCATCTCAAAGTATGGGTCAAAGGATGTTGCTATATATATATATATATATATACTTGAAAGATTGTAAAATTATTACTCTTTAATGGACTAGTATTCGTGTCCGCGCGTTGCGTGGATATTTTAAAATATAACAGTGTTAATTAAATTTATAATGTTTTTTATTTTTCATTTATTTCAATTTATTTAAAATGCCATTGTTCAGATTTTATCGGAAGATTATCATAATCTAACAAATAGTAGAGGAAAAAAACTAACCAGTTGACTTAAAACGGTCGTAAGATCTTATATTATGTACAATAAAATTTAAATTTTTAAAAATAATTCTTAAATTTTTTTCAAGAATTAATTTCATAAGCAATTATCATATAGTTAGTGATACAAACCAACTGAAATATAATATAACTTTGAAATAAAGAGCAATGTAAGAGGGTAATAATTATTTTAACAGAAAATGACCTAAAATATCATTAAACTATTAAAAATGATACAAAACTACACTGCATCCACCATCATCGCCATCATCGTTGTAACTTCATTTCCCAATTTTCTAGTTTAATTTGATCCATAGCTCTCGCTATTTCCCAATAAAATCATCCTCTTGATTTAATATAACATGTGAATATAAACAAATAAACAATAAATTAAAGTGTTTGTACATGAAAGTAAAATATAAATGCAGTTATAAGAATTTTGATAAATAAACTTATGAAAACTTAAGAATTAAACATCTAATGGATTAAACCAAATCTATTAGAACTCAATAAAGAGTTAATTTATGAAATATATTAGACAACTTTTAATGAATTATTATATATTGTGAATTCTCACAATTTACTATTTGAAACGAAATTTAATTCAATTTAAATAAAATTAATTATATTAGATAACTTTTCATGAACTATTATATTTTTTGAGTTTTCACAATTTAATATTTGAAACAAATTTTAATTCAATTTAGATAAGTAATGTCATTTTTAAGACGATATTTGGTCCAATTTAGATAAGTTCATAAGAAGTATTTAATTCAATTTAGATAAGTTTTCACAAAAATAATATCATTTTTGCGGCGATATTTAATCCAACTTAGATAAGTATTCATAAGAAGTGTTTTAGGACAAAAATATATATCGAGAACATGTGAGGCAAAGTTTATCATGCACGGCTCCGCAGATCTGTATTTGAAGTTGGTTCTCCAAGGTCCATGCTTCGTATTAACTAATCTTTTAACACTAACATGCAACATTTTTACGATGTATTCTGCACAAGATCAACAATTGTAGTATAATATTATATTCTTAATTAATATAACAATATACTATTTTTGAATTTAGTTTCATTTGATATAATTCAATTAAATTTAAAGAATAAGAGTAAGAAGCACTCACCTAAAAACCTTGTTTTAAATTCAAAACAGATCCATGCTTTGACAATTTTTTACTTTGATCTATATCAAAACACACAACTTTATCAAAACAAATATGATGAGCCCATATACTGCGATGAAAGTATACAAATTCTAATTTAAATTTTGTTATCAAAATATCTAATATATAACTTATATTTTTACTTACTTCTTGATAACACTCAATCAAATATAAAGAAGTAAGAAACACTCACCTATATACCATAGTATAAGTGATAACATAACATGTTACTATAGTGTGGCGAATTTTTTTTGTTCTTTTCGTTCATGTCAACTCCCAGATGTGTGATAATTATAGATAACATAACAATAATAGATTGATTGTATTAATTACTGCAATAAATCTTTACAATTAAATTTTTATAAGCCTAATTTAAGTACAAATTTCCTAATTTAAATCCAGTAAATTTTCAACTTTACCTTCATGAGAATGACGATTGAATTTATGAGATTTTCATTTCTCCTTTATGAATTTGTCTTTCTTTTATTTCCTTGGTTCTTCATCTCCTTAGATCTTCTGGCGTTTGCTTTTCATTTTATATAATGTATCTATCTATTTGCATACATTGGGAGATATGTGAAATTAAAAAGAAATCTTGTTTCACAATGAAAGATAATAGAAAGACAATATTGAGAAATAAGGGAGAAGTTATTGTACTCCCTTCATTCCATATTAATTTAATTTTTGAGGTGTTTCATAACCTTTAAGAAAAGTAGATTAAAACATAAATTGAACATAGTTTTCCATTTTTACTCTTATTAATTAGTGTCAAATTTATGATTAAAATAACTAAATATTAATTAATCATTAATTCCAATACTAACTAATGAAGGGTAAAATTGAAAGAACACTCTAAAAGTAGTCTTGAAAACTGAACAATTAAGTTAATTTGAAAAATGGAAATTGCCTCAAAAATTAAATTAATATGAAATGGAGAGAGTATTAGTTTCAACTCTACAAATATTGAGAAATAGGAGAGAAAATATTCTATAAGTTTCAAATTTGAAAATTGTAACTGATTAATTAATATTTTAATAAGAATTCAATCTCATTCAAATTATATTAAAAGAAAAACGAGTTAATATCTCAAAAGGTCACTCAACTTTGATAATTTATCTAACAAAGTCATTAAATTTTGTTTTGTATCAATAAAATCACTCAACTTAAGTTTTTGTATCAAAAAAATCATTTAACTATATTTTATCATTAAAAAGCCAAGCTTTAAATAATTTTGGTCCATATTCCCTGTTGTCATCTGACAACAATTGAATTCCATTCACCGTTCAATATTATTATGTTTATCACTTCCCTAATTGAATTCCAGTTAACTAAGTAGTGGGGGGGGAAAATATATATATATACGGTATAATTTACTTGAATAACAAATGATATTAAAGGGATCAATAGGATTTCGATCCTAAATGTGAACACACATAAATTCTGTACTAAGAGATTAAACTAAACAACCCAACGATCATTTCATGAAATATTATTGAACTAATTCATGGACCAGATCCAACTGGTACTTGCATTTATATTTGTTTTTGTACTTTATTTTTTTGGTCAAAATGGCATCCAAAAGATCTAATTACATAGCCATTTTATTTTTCCTTTTCCTTTTCCTTATAAACTTCTCCATAGTTGATTCATGGAATAAAATTCGTGCACGTCGCCCTGTAAAACTTCAATTTCTTACTTCCATGACATAATCTATAACGGTGAATGTCAAAAAGGCAATATCTGGGAGCGGAAAGTTTTTGCAACATTGGATGGTCAAAATTATTTTGGAGATTTAGTTGTATTTGATGATCCAATTACTTTGGATAATTAATACTAATATTCATTCAAATCCAGTTGGAAGAGCATAAGTTCTATAAGCCTTATATATTTTTAATAATAAATTTAGCTGAATGATTTTATTGATATAAAGACCTAAATTGAGTGATTTTATTGATATAATACAAAGTTTAATGACTTTACAAGATAAATTATTAAAGTTGAGTGACCTTTTGAGAAATTAACTCAAGAAAAACTGATAAAATCATTAGAGAAAAATTTCAAAAACACATCTAAACTATACTATTTTTTTGAGTTTCATACCTAAACTATTGAGAGTGTGAGTTTCATACCTAAACTATCACTTTTTAGTTTAAGAAACACACCTCTCTCTTTTATACCACTCTCATCATGGTGTGTGTAATACACTCTCTCTTTTATTTTAAAAAATTGTCACATCACACTCCACATTGACAAAACATTTAATCTTGACAAAAATTAAATAAATTATTAGTATTAGTTAAAATTTAAAATTAAAAAATTATTATCCAAAAAAATAATATTTCCTTTATAAATAAAATGTAAAATATTTTTCTTACCCCACTCCATCACTTCCTCTCACAACCCCCCCCCCCCACCCACCCAAAATACTAATTTGGATATTATTTTTTAAAAGAAAAAAAAAATCTACCCACCCCACCTAACCCTCCGCTTCCAAATTTTTTTCTCATTTTGTGTTAAAAATATACATATCAAAAATATTTTTTACTTGCCACCGCAAGACATTTTTAATTTTTTACTTATTTATGTTATATTCGGTACACTAGTAGAATTTTTTTTCTAAAAATATATGTACGTACATATCTAATACAAAATGAGAAAAATGTAAAAAAAAAACCAAAAATTAGGAGCGGAAGGTTAAATAGAATGGGGGTAGAATTTTATTTTATTTTAAATGAAACAATATCAATTTTTTTTTTGGGTTTGGGTGGGGTGGGAGAGGGGTGGGGGGAATGAGTGGGTTGCTTTATTTGGGAGGGGGAGGGTGAAGTATGAATTTTTTAAAATATTTTATACAAGATTTTTTAAAAAAAAAAGAAAAGATGGGGGATTATGGGAGGTTACGTGGAGGAGGTGGTGGAGTGGGATAAGAAAAATAATTTTATTTTTTTATTTTTTTTTATTTTTATGAATAGTAACTTTAATTATTAATTTTTAATTAATACTAATAGTTTATTATTTAATTTTTGTCAAGGTGAAATATTTTATTTATGTGGAATGTCATGTGTCAAGTTTTTTTTCAAATAAAAGAGAGAGTGTATTACACACACCACTGATGTGTGTTTCTCAAACTAAAAAGTGATAGTTTAGGTATGAAACTCACGCTCTCAATAGTTTAGGTATGAAACTAAAAAAAAAGGGATAGTTTAGGTGTGTTTTTAACACTTATCTCTAATAAGAATTCAATCTCATTCAAATTCAAATTCAAATTATATTAAAAGAAAAACTGATAAAATTATTTATTTTTTTAAAAAACAAACTGTCATAACCGCAAAAATTTGTAGGAAGCATTTCGTTTGGATTATTTTTTCTACTACTATTCTCAAGATTTGAATTTGAATTTAAACTCAAATTTTATTAAAAGAAAATCTTGATAAAGTTATTTTATATATATATAAAAAAAAATACTGGCAAAACTGCCAGAAAACTTTTCTTTTGCACGACTTTTCATTCTTCCACTATTGTCACAGTGCTTTGAATTAAAAATAACTGGAGTAATTAGTAACTAATCTAATTAAATAAAGAATTATTCATTTTCTTTCCTACAAAAAGGGATTTTTTTAATAATTTAATTTTTTTAATCACTTAAATACAGATCAGTTACATGGGACAATGAATTAAGGGTTATAGAAAAGTTTCAAAATTAAGGATTGGTGACTCAAGTCTTAATTATTGAGTAGGGGTGACAATTTTTAAATTAAGAATTAAGGGGTTGAATTTTTCATCCCTAAGTTTTTTTATTTTACACTTTAGTCTATCTAAATAATAAGAAATGGAGGGAAAAAAGGATACCAATGGCCACTTTTTCCCTTTTTCTCTCTTTCTTATTGTTCCATTGTTGGGGACCATTGTTGTTGCTCTTCTTCTTCATTCTTCTTCTCCATCATCATTCTTCTTCTTCTTCTTCTCCTTCTTCTCCTTCTTCTCCATCATCATTCTTCTTCTTATTCTTCTCCTTCTTCTCCATCATCATTCTTCTTCTTCTTCTTGTTCATCGCCATCTTCTTCTAGTTGTTCATCATTTTTTTCTTCTTCAATTGATTTTCACATTGTACTGCTCCTTTCAGATCAATTTTCATTAATATATAATTGGACATTACATCATAGGTGATTTTGGTAAGTAAACTAATGATTTTTACTCTAACTTTTCATTTTGATAGTTTGAGTGTAACTTCAAAATTTTACAGCCGCATACCCAACAGGTAAGTCATCTATTGCAACAGATAGATTACATGTTTGATACATATTACAGTATCATGTCAAGTTGGGATTGAACCAGAAGCTTCTCCCAACAGATAAGTCATTTATTGCAATTGATGCGTCATATGTTGCACCATATGACTTATCTGTTGCAACAGAGGGCTTCTCTATTGGATTCATATTACAATATCAGACCAAATTGGGAATGAACCAGAAGCTTGTCACAACAGATGATCCATTTATTGCAACATATGAGTCATCTGCTCCACCAGATGACTCATCTATTGCAACAAATAGCTTACCCGTTGAATACATGTTACAACATCAAGTCAAACTAGGACAAAACTAGAAATTTGCGCAAACAGACAAATCATATATTATAACATATCAGCTGCTTGTTTCAACAAATCAATTACATGTTACAACAAATAACTCATCTATTACAACAATTGGCTTACATATAAGATAAGATTTTGATTCTGAACATGTATCCAACAAGTAAATCATCAGTTGCAACAAGTGAATCATCTGCTGCAACGGATAATCTACTTGTTACAATAGATGATTGACTTGTTGGGATAATGATTGTGCATATAATTTTTAACTGTATATAGCCACTCAACTTTACTATACAATCATTATTAAATATTTTTAATAAATCCCTTTAGGTACCATTAATGGAAGAATCAATAACAATAGCTGTTGATTGTTATGGCGAATGGATTGAGAAGAACAATCGATTTATTTGGTGTTGGAAGGATGGTGATATGTCAGAGTCAGTATTGATGACCTTCCAAAGGTATATTTTGTATAATGATTTTGTGAACTCAATCATTAGCTATTGTGGACTAAATTGTCAACCAAATGATCTTGTCATCAGTTACATGCACAAGTCTTTTGAAAATCAGAGGGTCCTGCCTTTTAAGATAAGTAATCAACTTTGTTTGGGTGCTTATCTGAGTGATGCAACTAGGTCCAGTTTAAGGGTGTACGTTATTGAAAAATCGATAGAGAATGAAAATGTAGAACAAGACCAACAAAATCTGTTAAATGATGAATTGAATAGGATGAACATGAATATTCCATATAATGAGATTGGACTTGATGTGGAGGAGGACCAAACACCTACACCTATTGTTGATATAGGGAGATGTTCTCAGTTGAACAATTTTCAAGATGATGAGACAGGTTTTTACATTGGAATGACATTCAAGAACAAAGAGGAACTAGTCACTTCATTGCATATTGCTTGCTTGAAAAAAGATTTCAGACTCGTAAAGGTGATTAATTCGCGTAGTGTGTATTGTTTTAAATGTGCACATCCAGAGTGCAAGTGGTGGTTGAGGGCTGTGAAATTCATAAGTTCTGACAGATTTTGTATTAAAATTTATAAAAAGTATCACACATGTGGTTCAGAGCATATTACGAGTCATAATCCACATGCCACAGCAAAAGTCCTTGGTAAATACTTCAAAAATAGTTTTCCTAATGGTAAAGGTCCATCTACAAGAGATATGACCAATCAACTCCGTACAGAATTGGGTTGT